>WYDI02028268.1:0-24794 GCA_009867235.2 Psittacus erithacus | reverse complement strand
TAAAGAACTTCTTCCTTATATCCAATCTAAACTTCCCCTGTTGAAGTCTGAACCCATTACCCCTTGTCCTATCACTATAGTCCCATCAGAGCTCTTCCACAAAGACACTGACTAGCATCATCTACCAGAGAAAATACAGCTCATACGTGGGCAGATGGATCCTTGACTGCGCACAGGGAAAAATGACAAAGTCAGAGACTGGTAAAACTTTTCAGTTTTATTAAACATTAAGAATTGCTTAGTTTTGCTAAGCGGGGCAAACTTCTGTTGTTTGGCTGTGTGATGTTTTTCCTGTTTTCCTATGCCATAGAGTATTTTGGGGTTAGTGAGCTCAGAAAGCAAAAATAAGCAGCAACCACAAAGCAATTATCAAGAAAGCAGGCTGAGCAAACAGTGTATTTTTTTTCCTTCTCCAGAATGACAGACTAGGCTTCAGTAGCCCTGTCAGCTTGTGTGAGATATAGGAAGTGCCTGCCAGAAGCTGATTTCCCCTGGATGTCTTAAACAGACATGACGATGCAGTGGCCTTGTCAGCCTGCTGCCCCTCAAAGGCTGTGTTTCCTTTGTGACAAGCACTACTAAGGCAAAAGACCTTTGTGCTCATTAGCTCAGATACAAGTATAATTAAGCAGAATTGAAGAGAAACTTTATATCCAGATTTATTTTTAAGACTAAAGAAACCTGAATAAGAATTCTTAAAGATAAGGTACCTTATCCAGGAGCATAGTTTTAAAACTTTTGAAGTTTACTTGCACTCAGAAGCATCAGTCTGCATCAGGAGCAGCCTACATGCAGAATATGACATTAATTTCAACTCCCGTGTAAAATTAGACTTAGAAGCTTTATACAGCCAGAAAGCAATATAAGGATTGATCAGGCAAACTGATCTTGTCAAGTAACGTTTATTTTAGTTACAGCAAGCATAAGGTTTCACTTATACTACTAAGGCACAGAACCAAGGATTGAGTATGTTGCTGGAAGTTACAAAAGAAAAACCTGAACAAACCCACTTCAATCAGTAGCTCAAGTAGGTAACCCATGGATCCTTTCCTTTCTCCTGGAGGATTCTTAATTCAAATACAGGTCAAATCTGCTGTACCTGATTATCCTACTAACTGCTTTGGAGATATAAATGAAGGGAAACAATGGTCCTGGAGCAGATTCTTGTGGAGAAATTTAGCAAAGGTCAAAATCAGGTGAGATACAGAACTCAAACTGAGATTGCTTCATATTTGAAATACTGTAGAAAGAAACTTTTCCTCATACAGCTGTCATCACATCGAGTTGTACTTGCTTTCTACAAAGTGTTTCTGTAATTGTCTTCATTCTTCCCTTCCTTAGTACTGATGGATTATAAAGGAGTGGATCAGGTTTCCAAGCGAGTTGATTTCTTTCCCTAAATCTATGGCATCATTTGCATAGGTGAATAAGCAGTAAAAAGATCTAGCAAAGAAGGAAATGTAAAGTTTGTCTTGGGAAGACTTTGAAATATCTCAAGATACTGAAATGCAGCAAAGGCTGGATGGTGACTAGTTCAGCTCCTCACAGTGACATGACTGTCCCTTGTTAATGGTGAAATCCTCACTACCAGCTGTGGCAGCACAAAAAGGTATAAGGTACCACCTTCCCAAGGTGCACTGATTACTCTAAGCAGCAAACACTACTATGTCATGTTCTATGCTACAATTCAGTAAAATATTACCATAATACAAATGAAAAAATGATACTTTGTCAGTGCCCACTATAGCATTGAGACTTACTGCCCACCCTCACCCCAGCCCACAAGCCTTAGGATGCCTTTTTGGATGATACTGCTTTGTTTCAGTGAAGTTTCTGGTTTAAGTTAGTAATTTCAGTTGTCTGTCTTCTTGGCAGCTCATCTTCATTTTCCAGTCCTAGAAACTGCCTGAATTGCTTTGATCCACTCTGTACGCTCTGTGGATGAGGCTGCTTGCAAGTAATAGTGGATATCATTTGCTGTGATAATTTCAAAGAGGATGTTGTCAACATCATACTTCTTGGCTACAGGGAAGAGAAATAGGGAAGTCAGATATGAAAGTGTACCTTGTGTTTACAAGGTTTCCTTCTTTACACACCGTAAGGGGATTTCCTTCCTTTCTAACCTGAGCCTGATCACAAACCGATTGCAAGATTGGGTCCATGAGATGTCTCTCTTGGAAAATAACCCATGAATCCTGCACATTTCACCTTCAAGAGTCTCTGGTTAATTGATCTCCAACCATGGAAAGGTCTGCTATCCTGCAGACAGATCATATTCCCCATTTTCCCCATATTCCCCCTGATCTTTAAGGCCCATTCCAACTCTAACCATTCTATGATTTATGAAACCCTCACATGCCTTTCCAGCTACAAATCAAGACATTCAAGTTCACATCACATCTAGAATCTCTGGTTCTTTTTGTATCTGCCACCACAGCCTACACGGGTGCTGAGATGCCAACAGACTTCCTTGTTGGGTGTGAGTTTGCCACTCTTGTGGAGAGTAGAATGCATGGAATGAGTGTTTCTTGTTCCTTGCAGCAATGCTTAGCTATTGCTGTTCCCACAGCTTGTAGTTTTGGGAGGGAACAGAACGCAAACTAATAATTTGTGGCATAACCATTTCTAACTTAAATGTTCCATCCCAAACTCATCAGCTAAGAAAAGCAAACTCCGCTAACTTTGCCTAAGGCCAGTTATCCTAACGTAGGGATGATGTCATCCTTTTGACAGGTCTTCTCTGAACAACTTACAAAATGCACGATTCCCTCTTGCTACCTTTACCATAATATCATTCTCCAGTAATTAAGACAGTAGTAGAGAGACTAGTTACTAGAAGAATTACTGGACCATTGCACACAGATTGGTTTTTCTTGTGATTTCAGGCATATTGAAAGAATGTGCCAAAAATGTATTATACAGCTAATTCAATATGGTTCCTTACAGTCAGGCATATCTTCCACTGCCGTCACCACACAGCCTCTCAAGTGAATGGCTCCAAGTGGTTCTTCTCCCTGGTGAGGACATGAAATCAAAATGAAATTCAACATTTCTGAGACTGTTCATATGTTAATATGTGGCTACAACACCAGAACGGAAACAGAAACATTTGATGACATGGTATGTCACGCGGGAAACCAGGGGATCCTCAGTCTATGCATGACATGAAGCATGGGGTGTATGGTAGAGGGAAATCGTAAACCTCTTTAGAGGCTTGGAATTTAAGATCTGCAGAGTATTTAGCACGTCCTGAACAAAGGTATGAGAAGAATGTAAGCCTTGTGCCAACTGTAATTTTTTTTCACTGTCACAGTAAATAGAAAAAGACCAAGTTCGTTTTAATCAAATGAGAGCACACATTAATTCTAGTCAATCACAGAGAAAAGGTGAGAGCGCACTTCAGTGTTACCTGTTCCCAGGTCTGGGTGGCACTTGCCTCCCTGACTTGGCAGCCCCAGAAACCATCCTCCCCTCTGCTTTTCCAGAGGATGGCTAGGCCATGCCAGCACAAACCGCTCCACTGCACTGCTTGGTCTTTCCTGTCACACATTCCCATGCAAACACTCCATTTAGGTATTTCTATAAGGTTGTCCTGGGTTCAGCAGTAGCAGTCATTTTTGATCCTTCTTAGTAGCTGGTGCACTGCTGTGGTTTTGACTTTCGGCCTGGCAACAGCGCTGATAAGACCGATGGTTTTAGTTGCTGCTCAGTAATGTTTACTCTGACCAAGGACTTTCTGAGTGGGGAAGCCAGGAGGAAGCAGAGACAGGACACCTGACCCAAACTACCCAAAGAGCTATTCCATACCACAGCACATCATGCCCACCATGTAAACTGGGGGCAGTTACCCGGAAGGGTTGGATCACTGCTCAGTCGGGCTGGGTATTGGTCAGCGGGTGGTGAGTGGTTGTATTTTCTTCCCTTGTTATTTCCCTTATCATTATTATTATTGGTGGTAGCAGCAGTGGTTTGTGTTATACCTTAGTTACTGGGCTGTGCTTATCTCAAGAAGAGATAAGTTACATTCTTTCGATTCTCTTCCCCATCCCTCTGGGAGCAGTGGGGAGGAAGAGGGGGAGTGAGAGAGTGGCTGCGTGGTTCTGAGTTACGGCTGGGCTTAAACCACGACAAAAGTATCGGCTTTAAAACAAACAAGGAAATAAACCAAATGTCTCTTACTCCAGCTGGGTCATAGTAGTGAAGATATGCAGGGTCCTCTCTTAAAACAAACTTTCTCACTTTCCAGTTCTTCCTCCGATGTCCCTAGGAAAATTCAAAACCAGGAATGTCGTGAACTGCTTTACCTGCAAGCACTTGCAGTCAGCTTACCCATACATGAGAGAACAGGCAAATACAAAAGGAAAAAAGCTGAATATTTTGGACAGGAAGTATTCACTGCATCCCACTTTTTTGCACAACTGGGCTTTCACACCAGTTTCTCTTTTTATGTGTTGTATGAAGCAAAACAGCTTCAACATAGGAGATGCCCCCAAGCACATTTCATAGCCTGGTAGTCATGAAATTCACATGAGGTGTCTGAAAACTGGGTTTAAATGCTTGCCAGGAAAAATGGCTGCAAAATGTCTTGCAGGAAGGTACTGTAAACTATTGGCAAGAATGAGTTGAAGGTCCTTCTTTCCCTGCAAGACAAAACCAGTCAACAACAAAAAAAGGCTTATCTGGCGTAAGAACCCTGGGAAGGGCTCCTGGCTGAGAAGCTCAAGCAGAAATAATACCACCTTCCAATATGGGTGTAGATGCCTCATTGCTGTTTTCAAGATTGAAATGATGGGTGAGGCAAATTTAGATCTGCTAAAAGCATTCTCAGCAGAAGCAGCAACGCTTCTGAGCAATGAACCACAGGTCACTGAAAGTGACCAATTCCAGACCAACGCTAGTGGAAGACTGTCACAAATCACTTCCTCTCAGCATTTCAAAATGTATTTCTCAACTAGCTACGCTGCGTGGAAGTTCTTAATAACTAGGCAGTTGTGAGTGTGATAGGGTAAAAGCAGAAAGATGTGTATCTAATTACTTCTATTTCTTTTGAGTAATCTAACTGAGCAAGAGAAATACAAATGAGGACCACCAAAAAGTTCTTAGGCTTCCAATGAATATTTTAACAGTGAAGGTTCAGACTTGATACTAGGAAACATTTATTTATGAGAACATGGTCAGACACTGGAACAGGTTTCCTAAAGAGGTTGTCAATGCCCCAAGCCTGTCAGTGTTTAAGAGACATTTGGGCAATGCCCTTAATAACATGCTTTAACCTATGGTCAACCCTGAGGTGGTCAGCCAGTTGGGCTAGATGGTCATTGTAGGTCCCTTTCAACTGAACTATTCTCTTCATTGAAGAATCCTGGTCTTGCCTTCCATTCACTAATCTGCTTGCAATGGCCCCAGAAAATAAGCATCTTATCATCACAGTCACCATATTGCTTAAAGTTTTGCTGGACAGGAAAGGTATACAGTCACCTGTCACCTTACAGGTGGGACAGAATTAAACATTAGCAACTGAAAGGACTCTTTTGCTCAGGTACACTAAAAAAGCCTGTGAAAACTGGCAACTGAATCCAGTTGTGTATCCAGAGGGACACTGGATTGGCAGCCTTTTTACCCAAATTCACCAATGACTTGTCACATCCCCTACTTTAGCACCCTTTCCTAATTAATGCTATAACCTGTCTTATTTTGTAGTAAGAGCAATAAACCTTGCAAAGTTGGGCAGAAGCCCTGCTGCCATGCTACAGCAAGCATTCTTTGTGCTAAGGCAAGAAGGGCAGAGATGAAACCTATGAATAGTGGAGATGGCATAGGCTAGTTTCTCCCTTCTCTAAAGCTTTTTGTTGTAAAAGTGTAATCCTGTATCCAATGAACATCATCCCAGAGACAAAATGGAACACACACAATACTGACCTGTTTCAGCAAACATCCTTGTTTGACTACTATGCCTCTGAATTCTTCTTTCAGGACCACATCATCATCACTAGAATTTCCATCACAGAAAAACCCGCTGTCTGGCTGCATGACCACAAGAGAAAATTCAGAAGTTGCACAGCTGCCACATGTCTATGTACATGTACAAATATGGCTTCTCTTTGGCTTCCCTCCTCCTTAATGTATGATGGCAATGATGTAAATGTAGGTAACCATTCATACGGCTTAGAGTAAACATCTGTGCTGCCAACTTGTATGATAACAAGTCAGACATTGATCTGCTGTGGTCTTCTCACGCCATATTGGTATTGAATCAAAGTAGGCACAAGCTGAAAGTAATGGGGGCTGCTCCCCCACAATGGGGGCTTCTCCATGGGCTGCTAGGAGAAGTGTCCCAGGTAGCTAGGAACTGTGATGGCCACAAGGCTGCTTTCATCAGCTGTGTCTGCTTCCATTGCTGCACAGGTAAAGCGTCCCTGCCACAGACACATTCTAGGAAGACAAATTAAGTAATGGAAGAGTCATTTTACTGAAGTCAAGTGATTCGATGTGGTAAATATAAAGAAAATTGCCATATTCACGCATTTTCACGGGACAGAAGGCATACTTTTTGTTAGTATAAGCTCATAGCCAAACATCTTTAAAACAGTATTTGATTGCGATTGTGATATTGCGGGTTCTTCAAATAAGTCCACAGAGCTTGAAGCAATAAATCAAAAAGGCTGGGTAAAGTACCCAGGACAGGTATTACTGGGGGATATTAAAAACTTCTTTGCTCACAGGCAAGCTGTGTATGTGTGTGACATGCACTGAGTCAGATCTGATGGCTCTGCATAAAAGAAAAGATTTGTAGCTCGTGTCATTCCAAGAAGCCCCATGATAATGAGTTACTTGCTTGCCTCCCACTGAATCATTAGAGGAACTGATGGTTAAATTCTGGTCACTGATGAAATTACCAGGAACAAAGCCTAAGTTATAAAGAACCCAGCTTAAACTCAGGACTCAGTTCACACTTAGAAGGGTACGAGGAAAAAAATGTCCTGCTTACAAATATTAAAGCAAGCCAGTTCATTCTGAGTATCATGTAGAGAAAGACAATTAACATAGATCTCTCTGTTTCTGTCCAATCTTTCCCCTAGGACTTAAGAAACCCAACAAGAAGCCTGAGAAAAGCAGAGCATTAGTAATTCTGAGACAATTAAAACAAATGCAACACTCACAAAGTAATAGTAAGCATCGCTAAGATCTAAGAAGGGGGTGTCTGACAGTCCCTCAGCAGCAGCCTTGGATGTATCCTCTGCAGGCTGTAGGTAGCCTTCACTCAAGAGGGAAGAGGCAAGCATGAGACCTTCTTTGCGATTTCGGATGGAGTTACTGGACACCAGCCAGTCAATCACAGTGGTGCCTGATTACAAAGGAACAAACAATATCAGCCACAAACCATTTGACAGAAAGCAAGACAGAAATTACAATGTGACACTGTTTGTTGATAAATAATTCAGAAAGGAATAATTCTTCTGGAGTTAAGTGCTTCACGCAACTTTCTTCAAAGATCTACATCAATCTTTCTGGCACTGGTTAAATGTCTTTCTCTTCTCTTGCTTACCATGGCCACAACTGAACCCTTTTTCAAGCTTTATCCTTAGAGCACCTCCAGTGTTGGTCAGAAAAACATTTGCCAGGCTTTCTTAAACTTCTCTGTGCTCCACAAAGCTTAGAGCTGTTTTATCTATCTGTAGCCTCTCAGCCCTGTGCTCCCTTTGCTGTATGAAAAAGCAGGACAAGAGCTCCTTACCGGTAAAGCAGTGATTGTACACTTTTTTATCTTTTTCCAGCTTCAACTCCTTTATTCCTTTTTCAGGATCTTTCATTGAGAGGTACAAAGCACTGTGCATAAAAAGAAGCACAGAAACTTAGCATATAAAAAGCTTTGGCCAGTTTGTGCAACAATATCATTGTCATTCATAGGATCTTCATGTTTTGCTGGCCTATTACTCTCTGCAGGGTTACAGCATAGCTTAGTTTAATCTCCTGAAAAATTCATGTTGCTAAGCCCGGAAGCCTCTGTCACAGCTAGAGGAGCAGAGGGGCAAGTGCTCAAGTGGTTCACCACACCCCCATGTTTTCAGAATGGAACAAATTATGTAGTGTGAACAGCAGTGAATACCCACTCCTGAGGCATCTTCACAGGGTCCCACAGCCTTGGTGCCAATAGGAGCTCACTGCTCTGCACTATGTTCTCCCAAAGGTCCTTGGCTGAGCAGAAAACCTGACACTGTGACGTCTCCAAAGACTGCATGCTCTCATTGGCACCAAGTAACCTCAGTGAACCCTGGCATGACTTCCTTCCTCACATCCACTTTTCACTTGCTCAGAGCTCTTGGAGCTCTGGAATGACAAGACAGACAAATATTAAATGTCACATGCTAAGTCCTTTGGCCTGTCAGTCAGGGTGATCCTCTGCTGAAGCAGAGAAGTGAAATTTAGTTGGATCTTGGCCCTGTGCAGTTTTACTGTCTTATAAAGAGCACTGGAGGTTCATTTATATCTTGGTATTTACTGCTCAGATACGAGAAGTTGTCCTTAATTTTGTAAAGTACTGACAAACAGATGGCTTCCTCTGTGTGACCTTTATCTCTTCTCCATTTACCAGTTCCAAGTTCTCTGGCAGGCACCACTCTACCCTCAGCATCCAAGACCTAGGCTAACATCAGCATTCCTCTGGAAAGCAAACAAAAGCTTAAAAATATTTTTACAATAGATTATATATTGTATAAAAATGCCTCTCCTGGCAGAATCACACTTTGGCTGCGGTCTCCTTTTCCACTGCAATGTGCTCAGAAATCTCCTTATCAGCAAAATCCTCTGATAAATAAGCATGTTTTGGTAAAAGATGATGCACTGAAAATTATTTTCCCAGTTCTGATCGTTAGCTCATTTCTGCCACATTCTGAGCTCTGTAACTGTTAGTCATGCAGAAAGGACTAAGTGAAACCAGAGAGGTAGCATGGACAGACATGCTCATAGCTCGTGCAGACAGAGGTTACGTATTTGGCACACTGCCTGCAGATGGAAGTAAAATGGGGAGCAGAGCTGTGAGAACAAACCTCAAGTTGATTGTTTCAGGCAGTCTGATAGATTTTCTTGTGGATTTTCTGGCAAACCGCTGCCCTCCATCTATGCAATGAATTGCTCTTTTGATATCTCGTACCCAGGCATCTCTCTCCTCCAGGTAGGCAGCTTGAAAAAAGTGGTCCTGCTGCTTGGCTGCCGTGAGCTTGAAGACAAACTGGAATGATAAATGATGTTTCTTTTAGAAGTCACTTCAGCGTAGCCAGTTGGGCACAGTTAACCCAGTACCACCACAACATAGAGCCTACCTGTGCCTGAGGGGCTACTGAAAGTGCCTTACAGCCACAGTTACATTTAAAAACCTCTGAAGAAAAGCATGAACAGGCAGTGCAGGAAACTGACTCTTGTTATTTCCTGCTGAGTGACCCCGACATTGTCATTATAGCCAAGGTGAGTGGCACCAATGTAGTGGGCTATTTTAACTTTTGCTGGGAAGTTCAACTGAGAGGCTGAAGTGCCCAGCCCTGCAGGCTTACAGCGGGTGCAAATTTCTGTTACTGTTTATAAAGATGTGGTCAGTCTGAGAGAGGGAAAAATACTCACTTCATGCAGCTCAGCTACTGATTCACAAGGCGAGAAAAGGTCACAGTCACACTGGAGAGCAGCTGAACACATCTGCAGCCTAGCAAACCTTTAAGGGCTTGGTAGGGAGATGGTACATCCCACCCGTGGCTACATCTTATGATCGCTACCTATCTAAGCACACTAGCAACAATGGAAAAACTATTCCCCAAAATGAGAAAAGATCTTTTAAAGGTAATTCTGAGCAGAAAAAGATAACACCAACCTGGGGAAAGTGGGGGAAAGGAATAAGGAAAAATAAAATCCAACACAACAACCAAAAAAACCCAAAGTTCACACTGTTTGATCTCATATTCATCCAGTGATCTTTTCAATGGAAAATCAGAATCTAATTACTCAGGCAAGAGGGTTTCCACTTCCTCTAAAACACAGTTCTCCATAAGCAGAATTGTACTTTGTTCCATAGTTGTATTAGAGTACAAGAGGTTCTGTCTCAGCAGGCATCTAAAAGTGACAGGCTAATCAGCAAGCCAACAGCATGGCTTTATGAGGGCAAGTAAAGCAGAGGCTATCATCATCAAAGAGCAGAGCGTGGTGAGTCTACAGCAGTGAACTGAAAGCACTGAGTCTGCTGAAGCCCACGTTTGTAAATGGCACATTTCTGAACATCCCCAGTATGCATCTTCCAGATTTTTGTCAATGTGAAAAATTCTGACACCCTGACATTGTGTGGAAGTCCCACTGACTTTCATGGAAGACAGATATCAAAGTTACAAACAGTGGGTCCTGAAAAATCCATTTCAGACAGAAAAGTAACCACTTCTGATGAGACACCATTCATCTTTCCTGCAACACCTACCTTTTCTATTATGCAGTAAAGAGCTATATCCTGAAAATCAATGCATGGTGCATTTGTCAAAAGCAAACAGATTAGTGCAAGGTGTCCCTGCCCATGGCAGGGCATTTGGAACTAGATGATCTTAAGGTCCTTTCCAACCCTAACTATTCTATGATTCTATGAAATCCCAATATCCAAGAATCATGCTTACACACCAGATTAACAGAATGAAATACCAAATCATTAATACAAGCTTTTACCAAAGGGAAAATCAACAATCTCCAAGTCAAAGAGCTCAGAAGCAATGTACAGTGAAATGCTAAAGAAAAGTTTATTCCCAGTACACAGAGAAGGATGGGAAAGCTCTTTCTCTTAACTTCAGCTCTTAGAAAGCTAGGCCACTAAGCTAGACATCCAGGCTCCCTCTGAGATCAGTGAATAGATTGAGTCTTCAGTCTTTGAAGTGACCAAGTCTCCCTCTGATGGTGCTCTTCTGTTTGTGCTTTAGTGAAAATTAGACAATTAGACTGTACTAAATACTAACATTTTGGTTTCAATTAGGACAAATGTATCTGACTGTAAGCAACTATACATGATAATGCTATCCACAGGAAAGCCATGGGGAAAACAGAGAAAGCTCAAGCACAGCAGAATTAATATCACATTAAGCAGTGATCAAACTTCAGATCAAGAATGGTGTTGAATGCATTTTGAAATAAAATCTCAAAATATACAGTTGCTGTCTCTTCTGAACAGGTTATATTTATTTCTGTTTAACAAATCCAAGATTGCTTCCTTTCCCCACAGCACCTGCTTTTGGCAACTGATTTAGTAAAAGTGTGTTGGTGATGTCTCCTGAGTTTTCAAGCTAGGCTCCGATACAGATGCACAAGCTGATTCAAAAAGCTTAAGTCTAACCAAATGAATATGAAAGTCTGCTTATGGCTCAATAGTCCCTGTTCCAAACTGAGTCCAAGTGAGTGAGACTGACTAATAAGAATTATCCCACTTTTCACCTTCAGAACTCCTGTCCTAAAAATATACATCAATTTCTAGCCACGTGAAGCAAATGCATGCAAACCACTAAGAATCAGAATAATTCCCATAAGAGGAAGAACTATATGTTTTGGCATGCAAGCAGTGAGAAGGCAGGATGGAATGCAGAGGTACTGCTTGTATACAATCCCAGTGACAGTGTCATTCATACGAATGAGCATGTTGAAGTTCTGACTGTTTGAACAGTGCAAATTTTAATTAAACATGTTTCCAAGGCTATTAGTCTATGTAATTGCAGAATGATCTCACCGACTCAGTAAGGAGGATCTGATCCAACACCCGCTGAAGTTGTTTGGATTGCTTCCACTAACTTCAGCAAACTCTGCATCAGATCTCACTTATGAAAAGGTGGTTTGGGTGCCCCAACCCCCAGGTCTGAGATCCTTCCTTTTTTCTCTATTCTTCCTCAGAAAAACCCCCAGCAGCTAAAGTGAAGCCCAAAGTAAATCTCATTATTTAAACTCATAATGTAAAATGAAGCATAATGTCCACTGCAGTCAAAGGAAGGCTCCTCAAAGACTTCATAACCCTTTGATACAGATGCAATGTATCTTCTGCTAACTGCTACCAAGCAACCCTTCGGGGAGACGAGGATGTCTCTCACTCTGCCTTCAGCAGACAGCAGACACTTCAGACCTCTCTGCCTAACTTGTACAATGTACCTATGCTGGTCAATTATCTTTTCATTACTGTTAAATGTGTTACTGTTATTGACATTTCCTAGCAACTATTATAGACCAATAGTGATGTCAGTGCCTCAGTATGAGTTAAAAAAACCCAACAAACCAAACCAACCAACTGGGAAAAAAAACCACCCAAAAACACAAATCACAAAAACACCCCCACAAAACTGTTTGGAAAAGAATGCTTCATGAGAAAAACTTAACTTCCACCATTACAATGCAGGATCCATGATACTTTTGGATACAGTACCCTTCTCTTCATGCGTTATGCCTCATAAGTAGAGTGCTGCGCTGAGGCTTGTTAGTTAGATAATGTAGGAACATGGTTTCAAAACAGCAGAATTAGAACCAAGTGTGTGCAGATATACTTAGTTTCTGTTCCTTTATTTGGTAATTTCATGTTCCTGCCCTGTGCTCTAGTCCCTAGATGTAATTCTGCTTCACTTTTATTATTCATGGTTTACAAAAGATGTGAAGCCAAGTGCTGCAAATAAGGGCTCTCAGCAGTGCCTAGGCAATGCACTGACACACAGCCACACTGGCTGAAGCAAAAGGTTAGGTCTGAAGCTGCAGGGGTCAACCAATAAGGTTTGCCCAACCATGCCCAAGTGTGGCTCAGACAGGAGCTGTTAGCAATAAGGAGGAGTAAATGGGCTCCACTAGCAGTCAATCTCAAACCCTTCTGAATCAGTTGGACAATCTCTCTGGCCAGCTCATGAATGAAAAAGCCTATGGTGAGCAAGGGGTGGGAATACACGATTGCACAATTCTCTTCCAGGCATGACAATAGTCTCCTTCTGTGGACAACTCCCAGTACCTATGGATAGCTAGGAAAAGCAGGCGGCTCTTGATGATCCTGCTTTGGATGGGATTACCAAGGCAACAGCCCTCTAAAACTTTTTGTTCTCAGGAGAAGCAGCCATCTACAACTTCTTTGACTCAGCACAGAATTAACAGCAAACTTTATTCTCTGCCCCATCCTTTTATTGTACTGTCTCAAAGATGCAGGAGACTCTTTTTCTTAAAGGATATAAGTTGAAAAAGACTTCCTAAGAATCAATTTTTTTTAACATATAAATGTGGGGACTGCACAGAGAAGAAAAAATAAAAGAAAGGAGAAGAAAAATGAAGGAAGGAAAGAAAAAGGAAAGCCAGCAGGTCCAAACCTGACACCAGGGACCCTGACTCCACTTACCACAAAACCTAAGGACAGGTGTAATTCTCTCCACACACATGAGAAAATGCAGCTTTCTCTCTCATGCATTCTCACACTGTCTTTCTGTTTTTCTAATGCTCTCAGACTTCTATCTTCAGTCAGGTATCCTCGTGGTAAATTTCTTTAAACTGTAATTGCACAATCTCCCAGATTCTGGGGAACCCCCAGAAAAAGGAATTCCTGAGGGTGTGATGACTATCTGATGAAACCACGTTGCCGAAATAACAAATGACTGACCAAAGATAGGATTCTTTGTTCATACTGGAAATCCCGTTTTACCACCAACTATTTTGCATGAACCCTATAACAAAATATGTATGTTTGTACATTTATCTTCCTCTATCTTTTTTTCTGTCACATAAGACTCTGAATTTGTGAATGTAGTCATCTGGGTGTTTTACTGGGAAGCAGGACCTGTGTGTGCACTTGCTACATTTGACTTTAAGAGATCCCAAATATGTAGGCAACATTTGGACAACTTCCTCTAGATCAGTTTTGGGTTTTCCTCTCTGACTGTAGATGTGACCCTTAGTCATTTGCAAAGCCCTACCAGTAATAATGCGGTGGTGATTAATACAGATTTCATTAATGTGAAACGTGTGGGGTCACCAAATGGTAATAAAATGGTTTGGAATTACAGCTTTACTTAGGCATTTGGGTCACAGCATTTATCTCTTTTCTGTATCATGATTTCGTTATTGTTATTGAAAAAGTACTTACCATTCTTTTGCCAAAATCTTGGCATGGGCTGTTAATAGAGCTTCCCTTTAGTGGGACCATCCCTTTGGGGCTGTTGTCAGCCTTACGCTTGTAGAATTCAATTCCATCTTCTAAGAGCACGACCCACATCGGCTTCCAGGTATTAAACATGCTGCCCTGCTGTAATAAATCACTGTGCATATTATGTTCAATAAATCACTCTCTTCACATGATACCCATTGAAGATACGACCTTCCAGGGAGTGTCTGACATCCTAAAGTACAGCTAGTATCTCAAGGAGAAAGCACAACTGCACCCATCTTACTACACAGTTAAAGAGCACTGTTGCTATTCTTCTGACCACTATTTTTTTCCCCTTATAGTCACCTCAGCCATGAATGTGTCCAAAAATCACACTGCCTGCCCCAGGAAGTGTTTCATGTCAGTATCAGTCCCAACTACTGTCTTCAAGATGACATAGTAGCAATATTATGAATGATCCTCAAAATTTCTGGATGTGAACTGGCACATTAGAACTATCTCATTAACTTGGGCATCCTTTGCAATATTTAGGACTTGGTGCTACAATACTGTCAGCTGTTGAGGCCTGGCTGTCCAGTAAGAAAGTACACATCTCAGAGGATTTCTAGACATACAGGTACAAACTGTATGAGTAATTAACAGTACAAGGGCCGGCAGCTGCAGATCTCCAACTGCTGAGATGAGGAATTGAAGTGCTTCATTTCACCTTTTAAAGTTTTTACTTCCCATTCCTGAAACACAGCTGTCAGATGTAAGAAATACAGAGGTAAAGATAGGGCCAGGTCCTGCATATGGTGAAACACACAGCAAAATTCTAAGGGTCTCACAGAGGAACAATCTGTTTCTCTGTGTTGAGTACGATTAACTGCTAAAATTACTAAGACTGCTGCATTCTAGCTAGGTGTCCTCTCTGGTCCCACCACTTCTGAAGCTGGTTGGGGTCACAATCCCAGATACCCAAATGACTTACTACCTAGCCAAATGAACATTTAGATATGCTGAATACCAGCAGTTCCTCTGAAGAGCTACCAAGGCACAACCAACATTTGTAGGCCCCAAATCAGAGGCTATCCTTCAAAAACATTAACTTCCCTTGCTCTTTCTTTTACAAAGAGACACCTAAATTTATCCTCCCCCTCCTACAACTCTATCCACTGCATCCCTGTCCTCCTCAAATGATGATGGCTGAGCTGTGCTAAAGCTGCAGATAGAAGCAAGGCAGCCACATTTATGCTGTGAAAATGGCCTGTTTTGATTTGGTAAACCTGAAAGCTGGGCAGATGCGGTTACATTTGCACTTTGTATTTCTGCAGAAGTGAATGGGACAGAAACACGCTGAGCCTTTATTTTATTTTTAATTATTATCCAGATGAACTGTTTGTCACATCCTATTTGCTTCCCTACCTTCCAAGAAAGGCCTTTGAACTCTGAGTAAAACCTTATGTTCAACATCAGGGTGAGGAGGGAAAACTGTCAGCTGAGATCTTATTAAGAGCAAGACTTGCTTCTAGCCTCTGCAGCCCACATGAGGAGCAGAAGGTGCTCAACAAATGCTAATTATGTACTTTCCTCCTCTTCATTATGCCTGCAGAGTGAAAACAAGGATTTGACCTCCTAAAGGAGTCATCATGCAGCCACAGGTCACTTTGCAGAGAGAGAAGACCAGCTGTCACTGACCTTCTCCTTTTGATATTTACGTTAGGGTGGAGAACAGTGCTGAGCTTAGGGGTCAGTGCTTTAGCTTGGACAGTGTGACCTCCAAAAGGGAACTACAAGAGCCTCATCTGCACACAAGTTGACTGCTGTTTGCTTTTGATTCTATTTTTATTTAATAAGCAGTAAGAATTTACCATTATTTGAAAGTCTAAATTGACCCGCTGGTCAATTTTCTGCTAAGAAATAAATTCAGAAGATAGGCCAAGGCAAGAACTGTTGCAATTTCCCTCTGTGGGTTTACCGCAAGCAGTATTTCTGCTCATAAACAGACAAGTCCAGCACTTCCTAAAACCCAGACTCCAACACGCTCTACCAGTGGAAGCAGAGCAGTGTTAAGACAGACAGTCTCAGATGCACATCATCAGCAAACCCAAACATGGTCACATTGTTCTCATCTAAAACATCTCATAAAAGATAAGCAAGCTTTTCCTGGACTAAAAATCAAGCTGTCACACCTACTCCAAAGACTGCAGACACAGATGGGTTTTCCTTGAATCGCTCTATGAAAACAGACAAAACTTCCCTTTGGTAGAACAGATTTTTATAACATCCGCAGCACTACAATATCAGAAAATTAGCTGTTTCTTATGCTCAGATGACACAAAGTCCCCACAAATATAGAAGCAGAAGTTTAAGCTGACCTAAAACCACTGAAGTGTGAACTCACATTTCTTGGAGGTCACACAGTCCAAGCTAAATCACTGACCCCCAAGAACAGCACTGTTCCCCACCTTAATGTAAATATCAAGAGGAGAAAGTCAGTGACAAATGGCCTTCACTCTCTGCAAAGAGACCTGTGGCCCCACACAGTGCCTCGAGGCCAAAATGATCTGATCTCTTTAATCTCACTATGTTTCCTTGCTGTTTAACTCGGCAATTGAGTGCAGTTGAGTAGCCTGTGTCCATTTCAAGTTGTTACCTGTCTTGCCAGGCTTCCACTATGGGCATTAGATTACTTAATAAAAATACAAATCTTTTAATCCAAAGGTACCTCCGAGATACATGCAAAATGCCTTATGTAGTATTCTGACAAGATAAAACTGCTAACAAGTATCTCTATGATCACTAACACCACATTGGTTTACTGATCAAGGAATTCTGTTCATTTGCCTTTTCTTTCTGGAAAAAAAATATCCTTTTTTTTTAATAATTGAAACCAAAGTATGTTTTGCTACACCTCCCCAACCTGTTCAGAGTTAGCTTCCTCCTCCACACAGTCCAAAGTTCCCCCCCTTACCTTCTTAACCAAGTACCCCTCCCTTATACGCATCGGTTCTCGCTCCATGTGTCAGGCAATCCTGGTCTCCGGTCTATCAGCGCTGGCAGTTAAGTTCTTCTGGCAGCAAAGTCTGTGGGCTGGCATTTTTACAGTACAGCTGTGTCACTTTCACAAGTTCCTCTGCCTGCTAATCACATGAAAATAAGCCCATTTCCTCTTACAGAGCAAGAGATAGGGAAACGCAGAAGCACGTGTGTATTTATAGTTCGCCTCTGACAGAACAGGCAACAGCCTGACAAAATGCTCAACTGTATCAAATACAGCCAGCCTTGATGACAGAGCCCTGAGAATAAAATAAGCATTTTAGTGCCCAATCCCAAGAAAACAGGCCCACCCTGCCAATACATGAACTCTAGCAAACAAACAGCTTGGTGTACTGCGCTGCTGCTTGGTGCAAGCCAAAAGGGTCTCAGAGACAGGCTTCCAACTCACCAGTTCTGTTATTTCATCCTGCCTTGAAAGTCTGACTCACAGTGGGTGAGCATGTGAAGTTTGGCAGCAAGCTGGAGGGCCCTCACTTGGTTAATGACTATGCACCCTCTGCTGATACAGAGCGTTTATCAGACTTGATCAGGTTTGGGAGTTTGATGCTGAGGCCTCCCAAAGAGGTTAGCTGTCAAGTAGGCTAAATGAATTAGACCAGCACACCACAAAGCACCACAGCATGTCGCTTTCTACGAGGATCTTTTACTTGCTGCAGAGCTCATATGGCTACAGTTGGTCAAAGATAAGGCAAAATCATAATTTTCCAAAAGCTGATATACACCAGACTCACAATCCCTCCTCCCCATACAGAAAGAAGGATGGCGGTATAGGGGAGGCAATAAGGAGGCTGCTGCATTGACAAGAGCCAAATATTCTCCTATGCACAAGACTCCAAATCACTTTTATAGCTAAGCCCATTCAGATAAGGGTTGCGCCCAGGGTTATGCCATCTGTCACCTCTGCCACCTGTAAAGATGCCCCAAACAGGAAGGACTTTTTCCACAGTCAGAAATTCCTGCTCTGCATTTGTCTCTGCCTCAGCTTTTACTCAGGAAGTCCAACAAGTTCTGTGATAAAGGATCAGAGGGTTTGAAGAGCTCTTAGAGACTTTTTCTAGCTATTCCTCACTGATACCTATTTAGCAGTGCTCCCACATATGAGACTTCATTCCTTCCTTGGTTATATGTATTAGTGCTTCACCATCCCAGCTGCT
This sequence comes from Psittacus erithacus, assembly GCA_009867235.2. Taxonomy (NCBI): domain Eukaryota; kingdom Metazoa; phylum Chordata; class Aves; order Psittaciformes; family Psittacidae; genus Psittacus; species Psittacus erithacus. Next base: position 6,473 of record WYDI02028268.1, on the reverse strand, counting down.
GAATGTTTCTCCTCACTGTGTGAATTGAGATTTTCCTTTCCAGACTTTTCTCAACTAGCTGCTGCTCCAGTCTCATCTTCAGGCAGAGCACCTGTCTGTACCAGGCTGTATGCTTTGCAGTGCATTCTGCCCTAAGCATATCTTTTTTGTGATGATTTTCTGTATTATCAAGTTGCTCAGGTTTTGTTTCTAGAACCTGCAGGGTCTCAGTACATTGTTCCTTTGTTCATGCAAATCATGCTATCATGAGGATTTGATTGCTATTAAATACCCTAGTTGCTGACCAAGCAAATCATCTATTAGGCAGTTTGCAAATCAAAGGTTCAATATATGCTTTCTAATTGTCTGGCTGTCAAGTACACGTGACATCAGCCGACAGATTCTAAAATGATTAGAGACAGAAGCTCACACATTAGCTAATAAAACCTCCAATCTTTTTGGAAACAGCTAAAAGTAAAAACTCATCACTAAAAAGTGATCACAGAGCTTTGTCAAATTTACAGTAAAGAATCTGTCTACCAGTCCCAGGACATGGAATGAACTGCAGATGCATTCCAGAGTTTAGATGATCTGACTGAATTTCCCAAGTTAAATTTCTGTGAAGGCTCCCTTCATTTCCCATAAAGCTTAAAATGCTTGGTGGACTCATAAGCTTGTAGGCTCCTATAGAGTGTCTTTTTGGTCAGTAATTCCTTTTGCTTTAAGAAGGTCAATTATTTCCCTCTCTTCCCTTTAATTCCAGTGGTTCTGTCTTTGGGAAAAGATACCCCCTTCCCCTCTGAGTGGATAACCCGAAACTACATGTCATAGACAATAACAACTCAAATTAAATAACTTTAGCTGTACAGCTGCAGCCAAACTATCCCCTTATTAGCTGCCTTGAGGCCAAAATGCTACAAAGCCTGGGGCGAGCATTAGGGACCAATAACTGCCTCACAGTTAGCTATTATGTCTCTACCTTTCTGACCATTAGACTTGAGGAAAGGAAACTCTTTCCCAAGTGGAATGGCTTGAGTGGAACAAACACAAAGGAATCTGCCAGCATTTTCCTCCCTGCAGGCAGCCTTTCCATAGGTTTTCCTGCTCCTGCTGGTTCAGTGTTTGTGCTGAGTCAGGATGACAGCGCCTTGCACAATAAATTGGTGATATGAAATGTCCAGGGACAGATCCTCTTCAACAAGATATCTGAATGACCTTCTACTAAAAAGTGGTTTAATGTAAACAGAAAAGAATGCTGACTCCACAATTCTGCAAAAGCTCAGTTTCTCATTTACCTGCATAAAAAGCCCTTGGAGGTGTGAAATGCAATTCTAGATGCAGTGGCACAAAGCCAATGACTCCAGAATTTACTATTAGCTGCTTAAGCAACTCAGTGTCAAAGCATAAAATTACCTCCATCCAGCATTAGCTGGAAGCAACCAACTAATTATATATAGTTTATATATATGTGTGTGTGTAATATATATAGGTTTTAGCTCTTCTTTTCTCTATATTGTTGCTATTTCATCTTCAAAGCTCAGCTATTTCTTTTCCCCTTCTACCTTACATGTGCCTGGAACAATCCTTTTCTTTTAATACTGAGGCTTGGTTTCATTTATCGCACATCACCACAGGGGAGTCAACACTTCATCCTTCCCCAGGCAGAAATGTGCTGATCAGCTAAATCACTAATGTCAAGCAAACGGCCCTTAAGCATACATACAATGGCGATGGGAGGTGTGAGAAACAGCCGGACTGCTGATGCACGCTGTCTTTGTGATGCCATTCCTAAAGAATACCACCGGGCTGAGAGAGAGAGGAAGAGCTGTATTTCTTCTAGCTCTCCACAGGGGGAAGGATAGAGCTTTATGTGGCAGAAAGTGACCTGTGCTGTGAAAACCTGCTATAACTTACCCTGTTCTCTCCATTTCTGCCCACAGTAGGCAAATGACAATGGATTAGCAACATTTGCCACAATAGCACAATCTGCAAGAGCTGAGGATCTTATCTCAGTTTACTGGTAAGTGATCTGTTCTTGTCCAGCAGATCTCGGTGCTGTAATTCTTCAGAAAATTCAGCTTGTTTTTTTAAAAACATTTTAAAATTTTTTTAAAAAATAAAAAAAATTTAAATTTGCATTTTTAAAGTTGCGTTTAAAAAAAAAAAGTGATCAACCACATTTATCTGAGCGAGGGATCTGCTTGAGCTGAGCGACTGACGGGCATTCATACTGAAAACTGGAACCCCATTTGTGCAAATAAAGATGTCGCCTGCAAGGAAGGCAAGAGTTTTCTCAGCTTGTTGCATCAGCTTCACTGCTCTACTAGCCCTTGCATAGCTGCTCTTCAAACATGCTTGTTGCACTGTAAACACCATAAGCCCACTCCATGTCTAACTGAGCACACAGGTTCTCCATAAATATGCATCAAATCAAGCTGCATTTCCAGGTGAAATTAAACCAAATGCTGTAGGCTCAAAATGACTGATGGGAAAAATAACAGACAAGTGGTTTGCAAAGGTGATAAATACTCAGTCTGGCTTACAGTCCATTAAACCCCTTTCCCACTTCTGTGCAGAGGCAGAGGTGTCAAAAGAATTACAGCATTAAATTTAGAGCTGGCAGGTGCAAGCCTCAGCACAATTCACTCCATATGGAACCACACATATGTGGCTATTTTTAGCAAATAAGAGATTGTCACTTTGCATCCATGTCTTGAAAAGAAACCCAAATCCAGAACATTTCCAAATTTAGCACTGTGGTAAGAAAGGAATCAAATAGGGGCAAACATGAAAAGACTATACAGGTACTGTCTATATCACCTTGGAATCTAAGCACTGTGGGTTGGCCATCATAAATGAACCATCTTGTTCTGACCTCAATGCACATTTTATACATTTACTTATTGTGGAGCTATGCAGCAGGATTAGTGCCTTAACTCCAAGTAGGAAGGCTGCATAAATAGCATTACTGAAAGTCTTATGCAGTTGACATATTACCATGCCTAGAGAGACCATATTGAGTGGATGCAGTCGAGAGATCAAATAGATTTTTCCAGAATGTTTTCTAGACAAATTAGACTTGCACAAAGCATAAGCTATGGCTTATCTGCATATTGGCTCTGGCTTTTCTTTGAGTGCATACAACCTCACCTATGACATGCTCACCTCTCCCCTACAGTAGTTCCTCATGAGTGATACACGCAGGTAATGTGGCAGCAGCAGGGAAGGCTTAGGCACAAGAAAGAGGTCTTGGAGGATGAGGCTGTACTGTGAAAAGAACGTCCTAGTTCTGGGAAGAAAAAAAGAGGAAAATAGCCCAGCACACTGGCTGCAGCTCACCTGAAGGAGCCCACCACTCCCTTTAAAAGCATTAAGGTGTTTGCCAGGGCACAGGGGAGTGCTGCAATGCTCCTGCCAAGGGAAGGAAATTAGCTTAACATACCTTGCTGACTGCAGACAACAGGCTGGGAAGCCTCAGATGCCAGGAGAACAAAAGATTAATTGGAACGACTGGGGAAAAAAATAATAAAAAAAAAAAGCAAAACCAAACCCAAACAAACATAAAAAAAAGCAGTTTTGCACTTTACAAGGACATTAAACATTCCAGCCTTCCCCCCTTGACTGCAGGTGTAGGGAATGGAGGAATAGACACAAATTTATCTTTGTTCCTGGAAATAAATTACTGCTGTGGCTTAGAAAAAATGCAACCTTGTCCTAAGATTTTGAGGATCTATTTAGCTTTGAACCTGGCAAACATCAGCACATTTCCTTTGTGCTCCTGGCAAAACCGCACTGTCTCCATCTTCTTGCAGGTATTTTGCTCCCTACAGAACATCAAGCAATTAATATCAGGTAACCATGCTGCAGCCTTGGGGCTGGGACCCATAGAAAATCCCCACAGGGACTGGACAGATAGGAGTTTCTCCAGCCCATCCCACCACTCTCAATGAGGGGACAGCCCACAGCATCAGGCACCTCCATGGTAGCCAGGTAGTCAGCCAGCAGGTCAAAATCAACAGCATCCATGGCTGGATACATCTGTGGCAGAGCTGGAGACCAACATCCCTAAACATAACTGAAGAAAGGATTGATGGCCCATGGGCAGAGGTGTGAGTAGAGGCCCCAGGCGAGGCTGGTCATGGCCATTAACGTGGGAGCAGCAAAACTAACCTCCCAGAAAGACTTAGCAAAGATAGTCTGTCCCCTTGATCTACACTGATAAAGTGACTGGTATGATCGGGTAAGTAAATGTGCTGATGTATGCAAAGATATCAGATTCATAAAAAGAAAGGTGATTTTATGTTTAAAATTCCTTCTTTGTAAATGTTCTACTCTCACCAGGTTTCACTTTCACATGGTAAACCAGCTACTCAGATGTATGCTTTTTTAGTTCTCCCTTATGTTGGCTACTTTTTGCCACAGTGGTCTGGAATAAAGTCACAGCCTGAGCTGCATCGAGAGAAAGATGACCATTCAGGCAGAAATAATAAGGGAAAAAATACTCGTTATAGATCTGACCTCTCATGTACTTGGGAAACTAATAGCAATCAATGTCTTCAGCTACACACAATTTACTACAACATGATATATCTGGCCCAATAGGTGAGTAAAACTGATCCTTGGCAATGGCCATTATTCTTCACATGCCACTTTAAGTGATACTATCAGATTCCTCATGTGTAAGGCCTCTGTGATTTCATACTGAATTACATTTAAACTTACAGAAGTGGGAATTGCTGCAAGCCTAACTTTAAACAGCCACAAAGTGCAGCACTTTCAGCAGAATGCAATGAAAAATGAGAATTCTCAAAAAAAGATGGGGAAGAGATGCACATGTGGTCTTCTTCTGTGGAGCCATACTGTGATGAGATGTGTGCGTGTATACAGCAGCTGCTTCCTCATCTGAAAACATCTATTCACTTCCAAGATACTTTTAAAACCACTCATTGTTGACCCTGACAGTGGCTGGAGGGATTCATCTTACCTGATTTTGGTGGACCTCTAAAGTCAGAAAAGATCTTTGCAACAAATTGATGGAGGTCAGTGTATGACTTGTGATCAAATGCTGGCCCCCACTGTGGGACGAGTTCTTGCTGCAACTTACTATTTGATTAGATGCAACCATTCTTTGATTAGGTGCCCTTTGATGTTACACCAAACCCAAAAGATTCTTCTCATACATTGATGTTGACAATACTGCTACCTCATTATACAAAGGAATATGCTGGGGTTTTGTAATAGCTTCACTCTTGACTGTTCAGTGGGAGAAACAACGGCTGCATTTGTGTAACAACTCCCAATAGTTGAGACCCCACTCTCAGTGACTGCTATCAAAGGGTAGAATGCTACATACAAAATTCATCACACAGTTCTGAGAGGCAGGGATCATGCCCAGCCCTTATCTTTGTGGAAACCAGGCTGGCTGGACACAGTATGAAACCTATTCTTGGCTTTACACTATTTATACACTTTCGCAATCAAAGACATCAGCCTTCATTGATAACAAGTTAAATAACTCTTTCATTACTTAGTACTCAATTTCCTATGTGTTAAGCAACTCTTGCTTCTTATGTTAATTAGTCCACATGGTCAATCTCCACTTCTCTTTGAGGAGAGTGGGGGTTGGTTCCTGAGTCAGTGGTCAATGAATCACTGGTTGTGATCTCCCTCTGACAGAATTACCTTTTCCCCAGTTAGTACTTCACCATAGAAACACAGAATGGTTTGGGTTGAAAAGGACCTTAAGGTCATCTAGTTCTAAACCACCTTCTATAGGCAAGGACACCTTCCACTAGCCAAGGTTGCTCCAAGCCCTGTCCAACCTGGCCTTGAACACTTCCTGGGATGGGGCAGCCACAGCTTCTCTGGGCAACCTGTGCCAGTGTCTCACCACCCTCACAGGAAAGAATGTCTTCCTTATATCTAATCTAAATCTCCCTTCTTTGATTTTAAAGCCATTCCCCCTTGTCCTGTCACTAAATGCCCTTACAAAAAGCCTCTCCAGATTTCTTGTCAGCTGCTTTAGGCACTGGAAGCTGCCCTTAAGATCTCCCCAGAGCCTTCTCTTCTCCAGGCTGAAGAGCCCCAGCTCTCTCAACCTGTCTTCACACAAGAGGTGCTTCAGCCCTCTGATCTATCTTTGTGACCCTTCTCTGGACTTACTCTAACAACTCGACATCCTTCTTATGCTAGAGGCCCCCAGAGCTGAATGCAGGAGTCCAGGTGGGGTCCCAGAAGGCTTAATTTGGCAGAGATCATTTCTTCTGGTATACATTCAGTTAGCTACTCAAATTATCTTTAAGAGTAATGCTTTGTTAATAGTTAAGCTACTAGAATGCATTTAATTTTGTTAAGTGTTTGATGTCACAGAATCATAGAACAGTTACGGCTGGAAAGGACCTTAAGAGCATCCAGTTTCAATCCCCCTGCCATGGGCAGGGACACCTCACACTAAACCATGTCACCCAAGGCTCTGTCCAACCTGGCCTTGAACA
>WYDI02028267.1:0-35918 GCA_009867235.2 Psittacus erithacus | reverse complement strand
CTGCCCATGGCAGGGGGGTTGGAACTAGATGATCTTAAGGTCCTTTCCAACCCTAACTATTCAATGATTCTATGATTCTATAAATAGCCATACTATTTTTCCAAAGTTAAATCTGCTCAGCAATTCCTCTTGTTGTACAAGACTACCCTTTTTTACTTAGACAAACAACTTATTTGATGTTTTGCAAGAGACCTTGTCCCTAAAAATTTGTCATCTAAAAGACACATGTATAGAACAGAAATTGTACTGAGAAATGTGTAAGCATAGTGAGATCATTTGGAATATGTTTTCTAATCAAATAAAATGGGCCCAGAAAACTAACTGTGAGCAATAGGCTCTTGTCATAAAATCATAATCTTAGGAGCAAGCATTTATTTTTTCAAACGAAGGGTTACTAATATACTGAAGTGTAAAAGAAGCTATTGTCTCCTACTTAGTTTTCTTCATATAATATTGGTTAGTTAGAGGTATTTGGAAGAAACATAGATGGTTCCTTCACTTCCTAAGTCATATTTTCCCTCAAAGTTAAAAGAGAAAGATTGGTTTATAGAGTGTTTGCAGTTTGCTTTTATTATGCACCTCTGTTTTTATAGCCCACTGGTTTTATAGCCCACTGTTTTATGATGTTTCATAAAACTAATCCAGAAGCATCCCACCATATTCTTCTTGCTATCCAAAAGTCTAACCTCTAGTCTTTTTCCATGCAATACTCTGAAATTCTTGGGAATTGAGTTAAGACTACATACTATAGGATTTGGCTTTAAAACCTTTTTAGGTTTTTCCATTTGCTTCAGCAACTTTAATTTCAGGCATGCCCTACCGCAACCAGATATGATGACAACATCTTTCAGAAAATCATACTAGCTTTGCCTCAATAGTTTTCTCCCCCAAATTTTTGCTTTGTGCTGCTGTACTCTGTGTAACTCAGCTCATTCTTTACCGCCTTTTACTATTGATAGACATTACTTAACAATTCTTCCCACACGTTTGCTAAAAAATGAAAAGCTGTTAGCGATGCCAATTGAACCAGGAAATGTTCTTAAAAATTTAAGAACCAGGACAAATGCTAAAATAACTCTTTTGGTATTGTAACGAGATTTTCTTTCCATGTTCAAAAAGTCCTCTGAAGTGCCCTGAGGACTGTCCATTTTCTTTATTTTTTTATGTCTCAAAAATATGTAATGCATTGTCTCCAAAATACAGGTTTTCCTTCTGTAAAATACTTTTTCATTAATGTTTTTGAGAAACCATTTAATGGCTCAGAAGGGGATGAATTCACTTTCAGAAACAGATGCCCGTCAGATTTCCCAGGTCATGCTGTCACAGTGCCATGAAGCTCAGCCCTTGTGGCACCATTTCCTGTGTTTCCATTCCACTGGGGCTTGGCAGCACACTGGGCTGAGGAAGTGAACACCTAATGTGCTATTAGAAACAAGGTTTGGATCATGCTTGGGTGGATTTGGACAGGCCTGTCACATGGCACTGTGGGACAACCACGCAATCTGAATTTTCACTATGGAGCAGACCTTGCCCTGTCCCTGATATAATTCCTCCTTTTACTTGATTCTGGTTCCAATGCCACACAGAGCTGACATATTCCACAGTGAAATGAGATACCGTTTCACTAAGTCCTGGAGAACAGAATGAGAAATTATATTCAGTAAGCTTAACTGAGAAGTTTTTAGAATACAAAATTGAGCCCAATTTCAATATCATTAAACTAACATGTTTATCTCATTCCTCATTATAATAAGAGATGATTCTTTGCTGAACTCCTGCAAAGCACAGATTCTCTCATCTTCCAGAAAATCCAGTTTTCTGTGCGACCTATCCTGCACATTATAGAACATCAAGAACCTCAGAAATATTTAGCTGTCCAGTACTCCATGATACTCACACAGCTTCTCATGTTGTGCCTTCCTATCAGGGTGCAGAGACTTGGAAACCTTCCAGAAGTGCTGTGCTGGGTTGCATTCTTCCTTTTCAGAGAAGGAACAACATGAGGCATGCTGTTTCCAAAACAAGCCTTCCCTGCCCCCAGCTGCTGCAGTGTCTCCCTATCCTGATCCTGCTTTGCACTCGCCAAAACCTGATGAGAAGACGCCTTCCTTGCATGCTCCACAGGCTTCCTCCTTGCACACCACACGACTGAAGCCCACAGTTACTGACTCCTGAGGAACAGCAGCTGAAAAGGGTGTTCAAAAAGGCAATATTCTTGTTATACCATGGCAGGATTTTTTTCCTCCTCTGCTTTCAGCCTGTTAGAAATACCAAGGAGCTTGTCTTCAGAACTCCCAGAGCCTTTGAGGTTATTTTTCTACAGAAAAATGGAATCCCTCTTTTCATGTGAGGGATATTTGGCTCATATGCCGGCAATTTAAAGAAATTACTATTTAATATCCATGAAAATTTATGATAAGCCTTGATCATGACCTGTTAATGCCATATAGTGAGTGACTAATTTTGCCTATCATTTAGCAGGGTAGAGCACTGTTAGGTTGCAAAGAATGCACCCAACAAGGCTTAGTTACTTAACAGTCAGAGCTAAGTGTTCATGACATCTCTCATTGACCACTATCATGTTACTGCTCTGAAGACCCTTACCTGCTACAAGTTGTCACTGGTCAGCCAGGTAGGTCACCTGAAGACCTGTGCTATATCCTTAGTGAAATAGCAGTACTGATCCATCTTTAACCATTTTTTTCTGAGTTAATTTCCATCTTTTACATAGAAGCTGCTTTCCTGCAGATGAGGAAATTAGTGACTTGGTGGCTTAAAAATGCAAGGAACTGTTTTAAGCCAATTTGATCTCTTCTGAATTGGATGGCTTAAATACTTGGAATAATATTTGAGCCTCTGCCCAGTCTTTTCCTAGACGTAAGCTACATTTTCTTTATTTCATGAACTGTTGATTTTCTGAATAACTGCATCTGGCATCTCAAGAAGCGCTTCAAAGATGGACAGGTACCAGGATGTTTCCTTGCTCCCCCTTCACTTCAACATCTTGCATGCTTGTTTCAGATATATTGCAAGGAAAGGAAAGGAAATGCTTTAGTAAGACAAGTTAAAATTGTTATTGTTTCTGATTTTATCTGCAAATAGCCTATCTAAAGAAATTCTGCCGCGGGTGCTCCTGTACAATATAAAGTCTCTGCTGGGCTACAGAGTCAGTAAGAGCAAGAATGAGAAGATAGGGAGTTTATCAGTTTAGAAAGGAACAGTGAATGGTTGGGAAGACATGAGAGAAATTACACTCCTCTGGTTAATGCCATTTCACCCAGAGTACTATGAACGTGGCATTTACTTAGAGGTATTAGCTGCATCTCTGTGCATGTTAGTTCAAACTCCTTTTTATCTGTAGCATTTAACCCCAGATCTCATTGTGGTACTGAACAGAAATAAACATTTAGAAGGATGTTCTACCTGAACTGGTAGAAAACATTATTTCAAGCTGCAAAAAGCCCACATAAAGCCTTAAGACAAACAAGGAAGAAATATTTTTGGTCAAAGGGCCCTGTGTCAGGCTTGTGTACAGCATCTCCTGGGACGATTGCCTTTCAGAGCCACTGTCAGATTTCTGCTCCCCAGGCAAAAGAATTCGGCAACATTTAGAAGCTGATTTAGTTTCTAGAGAGACAACACAAACATACTACAACTGCTGGCCAAGCATGTGATGGAGCACTCTGAATGTTGCTGTTGTGGGAGTCTGCATATCCCAACCTCCTGACTGGAGGGGCAGATACTACAACATGTGCTTGCCTGAGTGCCAGCAGAAACTTTGAAGTGTACAGGAAAGATTCAGCTATGCTAAAAATCCTCATTAATAGTTAAAAGATGATTCATCAAACAAAAGAAAAAATAAATTCAAGCATACATATTCAGCTTTGTCACAGCGCAAATGTAGAAATCCACAACTTCTGATGGCATTCTTAAGGCCCCTAAATTGTACATAAGTGAAGTTAACTGCCAGCAAATAGGATCCATTAAAGCTAATATTAAAGGCAGTAGTAAAAAGTGGGTTGTAACTGAGACCTGATTCAGTCTCATCAGAGTACTGGCCTATCATTCCAGTTAGGAGTCCATACCTTAACTCTTCCTTGGAGGGAAGTCTGTACTAAATAATATTACTCCTACTGTTTCATCCATCAGCTCAGTGCTGATGTGAGTAACTGCATCTGTTATCATTAAAGTATTCATAAATACTCTAGCCTCACAATGTAGCCTATTTGTAGCTGAGTTTCTCCCAATTGCTTTTCTTGAAATTACTCCATCAGTCAGTAGTTCATTGAAAGAGAAAGATCTTTTTAAGTGTAACTATATTCCAATGGAATACACAAAAAAAAGAGACCTGGATTCCAGAAAACTGCTTCAGAGAACTTTTTGTATGAAAAACTTAAGAATCTGTCATCTGAATCTGCCTCTCCAGAACAAAAAAAACAACACAAAACCAAGCCAACCAACCAACCAAAACAAAACCCCTTAAACAAACCAACCAACAACAAAGGCATAACCCTCCCCCCTTCTTCCCCCAGGCCCCACCAAAAAACTCAACAGCTTTACAATCATATTCTAGCATCTGTTTCGTCTTCCATTTCCCATGGGATTTCCTGTGTGTGCAAGGCTTTTCTCATGAACGTGCTCGAAGAATGCCAGCATCTAGATGATCATGAGTCATGAAAAAATGACAACTTGGTAAGCCTCGCCAGAGTGGTTATGAGGGAGATGCTGGTTTACTTCTTACCATGGCTGAAAGATCTTTATTCACTTGAAGTCTTTGAAGAAAAAATGCAGGTATTTACACAATTTAACATCTTCAAAATTAGCTGGGAATATGAGGACCTGGATTTTGAATGCAGACAGCTGTAGAGCAGCCACTGCCAAGTTTTCTTGTATGCGTCCTTTCATCTTTCTCTTAATAAGAATTTCTTGGGCTGGTTCTCCACTCTACTACTTCTCTGGAGCCAGTGCTGTTATACCAGCATACTCTGCTTGTAGGATCTGTCACATCTATTTCTGTTGTGATTCTGCAGTGAATGTCTTCAGCACCAGCATCTTTTTAACATTTACAGGTTTTTATTCTATATTGCTAAGCAGATAAAATAACCCCTAAAATTGCCTGTGAAACAAAGTGCAGTTACAAATCAAGGACTAAATTACAGAGATGAAACATTCACCATGCCAGATGAATTACTTCACCCCAAATATTTCACATGAATTTCTAAGTAACTGCATGTTCCCTCCAGAGAGTATCATCTAACTAACTTCTGTTTTCAAATGCAATAAATCCTGTAGGTTAAATAATTGCAGCTGCTAAGCAATCCTGTTTTATCCGCTCTAACTAAACATTGCACAATGCAGAGAAATAGCCAAGGACGTTTTTCAGGAAATCAGCTCCCTGCGTTAGAAAACCTATGCTAATGTGAGGATTGTGCATTAAAGAGTTCTTTTTGCTGCAGTATGTCCAGACCAATTGCTAGACCAGTTCCCTCTCCCATGGAAAGTAAAGTGTCACCTTGTGTTGTGATTTCAGTTACCTTGTACTGTCAGATCAAACCCCCCCTTAGGCTGCACCTCTGTCTGCTATGAGAAGTGTATGGGGGAGTTAAATGAATCAGTTTAGAAGGCAGTGAAGTTAGATGAGTGCAGATCCCTTTATGGAGATACTTATTTGAACCACTGAACACAATATCTTTGTAAAAAAAGATTCTTGGGTTTGGGGGGTAAAATAATTTGATTGCATGGAAAATGCTGCCTTCTCAGTGATTTATTAAATTATACTTAAGCCCCAGCTGTATTCCCTGGACAAATCATCTTTGAGCTAGACAAAGAAATTATAAAATACCTAAGAAAAGATTTCTGGCAAATGAAATACTGCCATGAGGAGTTCATTCCTGAGTACCTCCATAAAAATTGTACAAATATTGCCCCAGCTTTTTTCTCTAATTACTTTTAAAATAAAGCTTAATAAAGTAATGAATGCATTTATTGCTGCAGAAATAAAGTCAGGGATGAAACGGTGTTCCTATTGAAATCAGTGAATGGCTATAATCTACTCAGTCTGGGTCTAGTGTCTCACCCGCTGAAGGAGGCTCCACATATCTTCTAAACTAAATCAATTTTCATGTTGAAGTTATTAACTGAACAAATAGAATAAAATCCTCAGGGCTGATCAATCTACTTTAAAATATTGATTGACTCCTACATTTAGTTTCAAAAGCAGATGGTGAACGCACGTAAAATGTTTGCAAATTTGATAAACAAAAGCAGGCTAAGTGCTTATCCCAGAAGCTGAGGAGTGTCAGAAATTGAAATATCACAGGCATAGTGACTTTTCTGCACCTCCAAATCCTGCTCTGTTTTGCTTCATATCTTAAGCACCACAAGTTGCCTGAAAAAGAGAGTGTGCAGGACTCTTCCATTGCTGTGTACCTTATTATAAACTACCCTAGAGAAGCGAAGGCTATCATCTTCTCCACCCTTTCCCTCTTCTTTTATACATATTCATGCTATGATGTTTCTACTCCAGCTGGGACATCTGTCAAAGACTGAGGAGATAGAAATGAAAGAGGAAGTTGCTTCCTAACTCTTGATTGGTGTTTGCCAACTGAACAGGCTTAAACATCCAATGAGAGTTAACATGAGGGTGCAAACCTGTGAAGTTTGCTCTTTCAAGAAGACCTGCACTCATACACTAATAGACTTGTGCATATAGAAAACCTTTTCTAGAGGAAAAAGCTAAGCAAAGAATCCTCACTTATACAAACAGAAAAACAAAAAAGAGGAAAAAGAAATGCTATGAAAAATGTTGCTTCTATTGAAAACTTCTTGTAATTCTAAATTAAGACAAATTTCTCTTTGTTGCTGGACAAGGCCACATCTGGCTTTGGGTCTCAATGAAATGAGCAGCAATTCTCACCAAACCAGGCAAAGCTGTTTGCATGCATTCCATCGTAACTCACCTGGAACCCTTAGTATCGTTTGCCAAATATAAGAGCTATTTATTTCCTACCGTTACTACTGCTGGGTAGATAGCTAACCACAACCTCCAACAGTTGTAGCTGCTGGCCAGGGTATCACATTTGTCCTGTAAGGGATCTGGTCACACTGTGGAAATATCTGCATGTAAGCAGAGTTATTTTTCATTGTCACTCTCAAGTTTCTTCCCACAGCAGTGCTCCCACTTATGTCCTTGCAGGTTGCTTTTGTAATATCATCTTGATAGCACTTGCAAAAATGCAGGCGCAAATTCTTGGATTTCATAGGTCAGGCTGGACTATGAGGAGCCAGATGTTTTGCCTAATGAGCTCATGCCCAGTACTATGGGAGGCTATGCTTCCCTAGTGTGGGGCCGCTGTATCAGCTTGCCTTTTATTTTGACAAAATCAGACAAAACAACGAGTAATGTTTCTCCAGCAATTATATCTATGCAGATTGCAAGTGGTTTATTGTGCGACTTGGCTTTTGGGGTGCTGGTTTTTAATTTGGCTTTTGCTTGTACAATGCCTCCCATAGCAGCACCGTGCCCTAGTGAGAGCTCTCAGGCACTCCAGAGTCTTGGCAAGCAAATCCAGTCAGAGAAATGTTGAATATTGAATTAATTCCCATTTGGTAGCAAATGGTGATGCATCCTTAGGCAGTTTTTTCTTATACTTACTAGACCTGGGATCATTGTATGTCTCCGGAAAAAATGTTTCCAGCAAATGTGGAGGATGTTCAATGTGTTCTTTGATGATGTCCTAACAGTTTAAGGAATGAACAAAAGAAAAATAATAACATGAAATCGAAGCATTTTGCAAAAAAAAAAAAAAAAGAAAAAGAAAAGAAAAGAGACTTTTAATATCCACAGAGCAGGCGCAAGACCTTTATTTCCTCCTGGTTTATAGAATCAAATAAATTTCATGGCCACTATTGAAATAGTAGGGAATGACCTAACATTTTATAGACTAATTAGAAATTACAGTAATACAGAGCATACGAACGAGAGTACAAAAAGGAGCTTTGGTACAAACCCAGTTATTTCACACCAAAAGTTCTGCTCTTTAGAGCATCCAAAAAAGCCAGAGGAGCAAGAGGGTTTGCTAAGTTCAGCAAGAATTACTATTTGGAGAGCACACTTGCTACCAGGAGCCAGTGAGCAGGGGAATTAGGAGGGGTTATTACTTATTTAGATGTGGGAAAGGCTAGCAGAGATAAGACAAATACCAGCTCCGTTGAGAAATCAAAGAGGAGGAGCGAAACAGTTGGCAAAGGCAGAAGAGGAGGGAGTGTGGGAGCCACTACTGCCAAACTGACCCAGAAGATACTGACATTAATCACAACAAGGTTAAGAGTGAAGATGGTAATATTTTAATGTATTTTCTCAGAGGAAATTTCGGAAGTTTGTTTTTATTTTTCCCTTTCTTCTGCAAATAGCAAAGTGTTTTCTAGCATGCAAACTTTAACTTTACTGTATAGTTTCATTTTAACTTTCATTCTATGCTTTTTCAGTATTACATTTACATCATATGTCTGAATAGTTAATACTGAGTTATGTAGGATGCTTGAAAGTTGAAAAAAGGGAAGTTTGTCTTTCAAAAATGGCATTTTATATTTTACAAAAGCATTTTAGTTAGAATTCCCTTTGAGTTCCTTAAAAAAGAGTAAAATAAAACCTGAGAGGGGAATTTTATACAAAGATTAGCCAGTTGAATCTCTATTACCACTGCCAGATTATAGAGACTGTGACTTATGTTAAATAGGCATAAATTATTTTCAGCATTAAATGAGATTAAATGAGGCAGAAGTAAACCTTCAGGCAAACCCTGAAAATAAGCAGGAGAAGAATTAAAAGGAGACCTGCAGATTTCAGAAAAGAAGCTGTTGATGTACCTCCAGCCATCAGCAAAGCCTTGGCAGTGAATTCTCCTCTGGTCACCACTTACCTTCAAAATCCATAACCATTTCTATAAGTCAAGAGCAGGGACGGCTAATCCCCTGCTTTAACCCCAGAAAACTGAGGAGAATTTTGCCAGGTGATCCAGGAGAGAGGTGATGGAAGTCCATGCTCGGCTTTCTCTTTAAAGTTAAAAAAGAGAAGAAACAGAAAGCTCTAAACCTTTGAACTTTCAGGATTAGCAACTTAAGCTCAACATGAGCTGGCAGTGTGCACTTGTAACCCAGAAACCCAACCATATCCTGGGCTGCATCAAAATGAACATGACCAGCAGTTCATAGGAGGCGATCCTGTCCCTCTGCTCTCATGAGACCTCACCTGGAGCACTGCATTCAGCTCTGGGGTCTCCAGTATAAGGAGGACATGGATCTGTTGGAGCAAGTCCAGAGGAGGTCCATAAAGATGATCAGAGGAGGTCCATAAAGATGATCAGAGGGCTGGAGCAGTTCTCCTACGGAGACAGGCTGAGAAAGTTGGACTTGTTCAGCCTGGAGAAGAGAAGGCTGCATGGAGACTTTACAGCAGCCTTCAAATACCTAAAGAAGCCTACAAGAAATCTGAAGAGGGACTTTTACAAGGGCATGTAGTGATAGAACACGGGGTCATGGCTTTAAACTTAAAGAGGGGAGATTTAGATTAGGTACTATGAAGTTCTTTACTGTAAGAGTGGTGAGACACTGGAAAAGGTTGCCCAAAGAAGTTATGGATGCCTCATCCCTGACAGTGTTTAAGGCCAGGTTGGACAGGGCTTTGAGCAACCTGATCTAATGGAAGGTGTTCCTGCCTGTGGCAGGGGGGTTGGAAGTAGATGATATTTAAGATCCCTTCCAAACACTGATCATTCTCCTGATTCAATGATTCTATGATACTATGATATTGTCATTAGTCCTGATTTCACCCTTGTGGGACACTGACACACTCTCCATGCTGTGTGATGTCTGCATGTAGAGGAAGCTACGTTGACCTACTGAATGCGTTACCAGCAATCTGCTGGAAAGATTGGCTTGTGGGGTTGAATATCGCGCTTCTTCCTAGAGCAGAGGTTGCTGCATTATGGACTTTGGAAGAGAGCAAGCTCCCACCTGTGTGAGCAGGACCTGTGGTATCACCCCTGAACTCATTTACAAGGGTTTGTTGGAGGGCAAGATCAATGCTGTTTCCTTGGATTTGCAAGCCAAAGGCTGTGAGCAAGCACCATTGATGCTACAGGTCCTACAGGGTGAAAACCACCACAGAGCAACTTCAGATGCTAAGCCTGTTATAATAAAGAGATTGTATCCCAGAAAGCAGACTTTGCAGATGTACAGAAAACCCGAGAAAAATGCAACAAAGGAAATCATAACCCATGTAAGGAAAATCTGTGAAGAAACGCTTCAAGACTTTTGAGTAAGAAAAAGTAGGACATTTTGAAAGCACTCAATTTCTAGAAAGTTCTGAATTCCAGCTTTTTTAGAAATGAAGACATTTTTGTGCAGTACATTTTCAAAATCGGACAAAATATTAGGTTTCTTTTTTAGCCTCAAATTGTTTGCATGCTGCAGCAAATCAAGCAAAAGCAGAATTTATTAAGCAACCTCCATTTTTCTGCATAGTTATGGGGGAAATATGTATCTGCCCAGCATCCTAAATATTTCATCAAAATAAGAGGGGGCTTATCAGGGATAATTTCAATTTGTTCTTGAAATGACAGACTAAAGATTAAAAGATTGCTTCCCATTGCATAAATGTTACTCTTAACAGCCTCCTGCTGGGAAATCATAGGTCAATGATAGGTTAAGAATTCTTAGTAGTTTTGAAATTAAAAATAAAATACAGTTCATTAAGAGAGTGATACAAAGCTGTTGGCTGGAACAGCCGGGGTCCAGAACATGGCCTATATCCTTGAGTTCTGACTGTGAGATGGTATTACCACTGCTCTTCTCATAGCAACATTTTAGGTTTTAAGAAAGGATCTGAGTTAGAAGAGACTCATCATTTAAACTAGTCATGTGGCAATAAGTGGGGTGCCACCTCCAGGAATAAAAAGTCCAGTGTTGGGGAAAAAAGCTGCTGCTATAAAATACACTGTCCCGGGAGCTGCAAGTTCTGAACTCACTCCTTCTGTGTCGAAAAGCAGGCAAGGAGAGAAAGAAATTGTAGCACTGTTATGATGACTCATTATTTCTCCAGCTCTGATCCCCTTCAGGGCATCTCCTGGTGATTCTTCTCCCTCCCATTATTCTTCCCACACAAGACCTTCTGAAATATCATGTCAGACAGTTTATAGCACTGATACCAACACAGCTTTAATGTTTGGCAGATGCTAGGAGCCTTTTCCATTAACTGGGACCGATAAGGAACCACTGGTCCATGTTAAGTTAGGAGGGAGAGAACTGGACTGCATGAATGTTTTACACCAGCAGCATGAACTACATCATCAGTGGCACAAGTTACTTAGGAAAGGTTCTTCTATTGAGCTAAGCTGTCTGGGTTTGTTTCGGTTGTTGAGATTCTCTCATAGGAACAGAGCAAAAGATGCGTGAGGACAGAGTGACAGATTCCCTAGCAAAAGCACTCTGAAAGAAAAACAAACTTTTGACCCTAAGGAAAATGTCAGGCTGGAGCAGTTCTGTTGTCTAACAAAAAAGCCATGACAAGGCTCAAGGGGTGATTTGGAAAAGTTATTCACATCTTTAGATGAAGTTAAACTTGCTAATGGTAAAGTAAGTGTGTTGAAGGACAAGCCTGGATGGTAGATAGAAGACAGTATAACAATGTAATTCTTTTACATTATGGTGTAAGTGCATTAAAAAAAAAAAAGCAACAAAAAAACCCCAAAGCAACTCCCCCCTCCCCCCCAAAAAAAAACAAAACAAAAAAACCCCACCAAAACAAAACCCCAAACAAAACCAAAACCATAACAAAAAAAACCCCAAAACCAAAAAATCTTTTATGGATTAAAAATATTGAACCAAACCAGTGACATACCCCGGTATTTACCAGCTATACCAATGACGGCTTCTGCTGGCCAGGTGGACCATGCTTTGGCAGAGCTTCTGCACATCATAGTCAGTCACCGTGATGTGCTGTAGCTAACTGGAAAGATTTGGAAGAATGGAAGAATTGGCTCACACAGCATGGGCAATCATGAGTTTGATAGTTGGGAGAAAACACAGAGCCGGCAATCTCACAGGAATGTTTTAGACTCTTCCCTGTGCCTATGAAGTTTATGTACTTAAGCTTAGCAGTTATCAATCAGCACCTGAGGATGCATAAATAAAATATAACCGATTCCTCATTCCTACCTCAAAACTTAGTTTTTAATTCTGCACATAGTATTACACATGCTTATGCGTCTATGGGACTTTCTTTGCTAAGCAGATAACTGACAGCACGTTTTTTTCTCTACACATATATTTTTCATTCCATTTCAGCTGCTAAAGTCACTTTTTGCTGCAAACATAAAGGATTTATACTGTTAAGTTGAAAAATTGTCTTAGATATTTTTTCATCTGTACAACAGTGAGATAAAATATTTTCAAGAATCCAATCAAACCATGGCAGAAAACCAGGCCCAAATGTTGTCCAAAATGGGATCAAACATTTTATTTTAATTATAGTAGGAGCAGAAAGGAAATGAGAAATTCAGAGCTGTTCCACCAGGCACATGACATTCGTTTGAGGTGGTTTTTATTATATTAGTGATTTCAGCAGAAAACAAGGAAGGTATATAAATGACTTTTCAGTTTGATATGAAAGAAAAGTAATTTTACCAGGTCAGGTCTATATTATGCTATTTAAAAACAGGGTGAAAGACTCTAAGAAAGAGCTGCTTTATTCACCCACTGCAACATATTTAAACTGTGCCCACACAACCAGTGAAGCAGCTGCATGGTCGAGCACCCCTGACTAGTCTGGCTGCATGCTGCCTGGGATGCACCATACTTCCCACTTATGCAGTAAAGTTTGTGTTTCATGAAAACAGAGAATGGAGAAGGAAAGAGGGTGAAGGTCAAGGTGCAGTGAGCTTGTGTACCCAGACGGAGGAGATGAGAAGTTGTTCGGGAACCCATGACTTGCATGTAGTATAAGCCTACAGTGTTAGTCATGTCCTGACCAATACTGGGACCAATACAAAGCCAAAAAGAGTCTTGGTTTCTGATGTTCCATATAGTGCTACAGGCCTCAAAAAAGATGATTTTTTTTTTCTGTTCTGTTCCAAGGGAAGTGAGAGGTCTGGCCTCAATTTCTTCATCCTTCAGAAAATCCTCAGTGCAGACAAGTTCATTATAGTAGAGAGTTTTCATCCCTACTGGAGTTCGTTGCTTGGGATGTGCTCTTATATTATTAGATGCTCAAGAATACAGGAAGGACATCTCATCACATCCCAGATAAAGTCTAGAGAAATAGTCTCTGATTCCTGCTAGAGACTGAACCTCTACATTTTTAGTTAAATCCTACAGCTGAGAACCTTTTGTGGATGAGGAAGACCACACCAAGAAGCTATGTATTATTAACTTGCTCTACCCTTCAAATGAGAGAAATCTTACTTCTATGGCCTTCTTTCTACTCCTAGTTATTAGCACACAGTCATAGAACAGTTTGGGTTGGAAGGGACCTTTAAACATCATCTAGTCCAACCCCACTGCAATGAGTAGGGTGACATCTTCAACTAGATCCAGTTGATCAAACCTAATCCAATCTGACCTTCAACACATCCAGGGATGAGTCACCCACAATCTCTCTGGGCAACCGGTTCCAGTGTTTCATCGTCTTAACTGAAAAAAATTCTTCCTTATATATAGTGTAAATCTACCCTCTTTCAGTTTAAAACTATTATCCCTTGTCCTGTCACTACAGGCCCTACTAAAAGGTTTGTCCCCATCTTTCTTATAAGCTCCGTTTAAGCATTGAAAGGTCACAATAAGGTCTCCCTTGCACCTCATCTTCTCAAGGCTGAGCAATCTCAACTGTGTCAGCCTTTCCTCATAGGAGAGGCATTTCATCCCTGTGATTCTTTCTCTGGACCTGCTCCAACAGGTCCCTGTCAGTCCTCTGCTGAGAACTCCAGAGCTGAATGCAGTACTCCAGGTAGGGTCTCATGAGAGCGGAGTAGAGAGGGAGAAAGACCTCCCTTGACCTCCTGGCCATACTTCCTTGAAATAAATAATTTTGTTTTATTTTTCTGAGGCATTTGTTTGGGTGACACTGTTTACTGCTAACACTAATTGCATGTTAGAAATGTAGTGTCACCACCTACTTGGTGGTGCTGAACAGTGCTGGGACAAAGCCTGAAAATGCTGTTACTCTTGGAGGACAGTCCTTGACCACCATGCTAGACATGCAAATAGGGGTCAAACAGTTCATGCAGTCTGCATTTGCATTTCCCATTGCAACTGCCTTAAAGGACCAGAATCTGAAAATAATTAAACCACTCAATCTTTTTGATTAAACCACTCAATAATTAAACTTGTGCTGGCACCACTGTAAAAGTCTGTAGAAATAATCAACACATAAACATGTTAAACATGTTTATTCTATGTAAAACATTGAGAATTAGTGCAGGATTAAGCCACTGTTGGCTGTGTTTACAGTGCTTTGGGAGTCTGTGAATGACTAAAGCATGTAATGCACAAGAAAATGCACTTTTACAGCCCATTGCCTACAAAACATACAGTTCCTGGCAGGAGGTGATGCCAGACACATTGAGGAGGAAGCTTGACTTAGTTACTGTACAGAGTTTTTGCCTGAACATCTTTATTTCTAAAAGGATAGAATGATTTTAAGTTTTACTCCCCATCAGGATCAAGTGCTTGGCTAACATTCAACCCTGCAGGCTAGAGTTCAGCTCAGACTGTGTTTGCATCTAAGCATAGCAGGCCTATGACTGAAATACAGGTAAGTTCTTGCATTGACTCATCATGTAGTTATCCAAATATCTAAGCACTTCTTTGGAATATTATGGTACTTAACTGTGTCAACTCATTCTCCAGCTGCCAGTCTAGAAACTGCATTTCACAAGAATTGTTTCGCTGATATTTTATTTTGGGGGTATTATTAGATTTTACAATTAGTGGTGGACTTGGCAGTGTTAGGTTAATGGCTGGACTTGTAAAGGTCCTTTCTAACCTATACAATTCTATGATTCTGTTATTATGGTAGGTCAAAACAGTTCGCTCCTCTGCCTTTTTAGCTTTACAAATTGTTATATTGAAAAAAACCTGCTGCAAACCTCCACTTAAAGATATATTTGTGATGGAATAAGTTTGGTACCAATGAACACGTATTATTTCATTAAAACATGACAAACAAAGAAAAAAATTGCTGTATTTCATGCTTTCTCACAATAGGTTAGAGTATGGCTTTGCAATTTTAACTCAGTTTAAGGCACAATTTACTTATGAATTATTGCATTCCCCTCTCATTCACAAGGAACTGGAAGCACATTAAAAGGGTAAGAACAAACAGTAAGGAAATGGAATCTGAGCTTCCTGACTTGCCATCCTGGACCTGGGTGACTTGGAGTCCCGGTCCTCAGCCCCTGGAGATGGTCTGAATGCACCCTGCTGGTCGCCAGAGTCAGACAGGTTCAGTGCGTGACAGTTCTTGAATAATGGTTTGAGAAATAAGCCAAATCTGATTGCACAAACTTTGTCATATTTCATGCTAACAGCTGCCAGTCTCTGCACTGTTTGCTTTTGTTTGTCATTTGTGTCTTGTCACCTAGATAAGACATCACAAAAAATAAATAGCTGTATCCATAGAACAGAAAAAATGTGATGGCTTTGCAAAACTTGCTGTGTTTTTTTCTCTCCATGTGTTATTGTGTTATTCTTTCCCTAAGCTCTAAAGGAAAAGAATAAAAACACAGATGTACTCGCCCTTTAAATAGCCTATAAGAAAAGTATTGTTAGGTACTCTTGGTCCAAATACACATAGTCACTTTCTAAGTTAAAGGTTACATTTCAGTTTGGAGTCAGTTTCATCCTGGTTTTAAAAATCCAGGATCTGAAACATCTATTCTGTGACTTTTGTGTTATACTTTCACTGCATTAGCAATGGTCTTGTATCTATATCGCAATGTGTTCAGAGAAATCAAGCTGCTGTATGCAGGGTTCACTGCTAGGTAAAAGTGGCCTGGTTTTCTCAGACATCAACCAACTACAGACCTCTCTGAAGAAGCGAGAGCTCTGTGTCTGAGCCATTTGTCTGCCTATCTATATCTAGATTTAGGAAAGTAAATTTTTTATTTTTAGCAGCCAAATTTGAATATTTCAGAAATGTAAAAATTGCTTTTGCCAAGAGGTAGAGATAAGGAGAAAATCTGAGTTTCATCAGAGTCATCACTGAGATGTAATTGACAGAATGACCTTATTATTTCACAGAAAACCATGTCGTAAGGGTCTGATTCTGCCTAGATCTTGTAGCAACACAGATATTGTGGACAGAAAAGTCCAATCCACAGGATAAGGCCAAGGGTCACAGGAACACAGCATTTCTCCCTGGGTGTTACCTGTCCACAAGGGAATAAGAAGCAGAGTTAGAGGAAGGGCAGAATTGCTTTCTTTTCTCTCCTCTAATTTGCCTTTGTCAACAATGATGGCCAGTCACTGACAGGGAGCTATCCTGCATCTTCCCCAAGAATTACAGAGCTACCACTCTGGATGCGCACATTGTCTCAAATTCCTGCCAACAAACCGTCTACCTGATTTAGGCCAACAGCACAAGGACCACTGCTGGCTTCACTCCTTCCAGTGTCTCAGTGAAGCCCAGAACAATGACAGCCCAAATTCAGTCTTAATTTACCTTATAATATCCTCCATGAAGAACTGAATGACCTCCAAAGTACTATCATCACTCTACTGCTCAGCAGAGCTCCTCAGCTTAGTGACATGGCTGCATTAGTCCTATTTTGTCAAGCCAGCTCCTTCAAGCATTAGCATGGAGATCATTACACTGTGCATAGCTCTAAAAGTATGACAGATGCTTGCCTTTCTCATACAAAGAGCAAAACAAAGCCTGAGACGGGATGTGGTTCCTCCCTGGCCATGACAATTGAATGACAATATTGGCACAAGAACAAGTAGAATAAAAAAAGAGTGGCCAGCTTAGGATAGAAATTCAAAACTGGATCATGAAAACAGTGAGATTTTCGAACAGCTGCCCAGAAAAAAAGTGAGCAAAAAGTCCCCATTAGTTTTAAGAGGGACTTTAGCCCTTTTTTTTGAATAGAAGATATTTTAAGATGTGGTTTTCTGAGCAGGCAAAGCAGGTAAAGAGAGCAGGTCTCTTCCAATTGTATGTGCTGTGCTGGGAGATCCCGCTTCCCTCCCAGTCCCCACATTTATGTGGCCATCTTCCAGATGCAAGTTTGCCTGGTGCTCCGATAAAACCTGTGCTTACATGCATAAATGACACATTCTCCAGAGAGCCAAAACTGTCACCGGCCTCATCACTCTATGTATGTGTTATGCTGCTTCTCACCTCTTTGCACAATTTCAGCATCTGTGGAGGAGCCCTACTGCTTAGCGAAATGTAAATCTGTAGGCAAGGCTTAGCTATTATTTTGTGCTTGTATCTCTCTTGCCTTTTTTATCTGGGTCTGTATATAGTAGAAGTATTTGCTTAACAGAAAAAGTAAATCTTAATGGTTTCTAAATGATGTATTGATTTGCCTAACCTTGGGGTCAGTCTCATATCTAGCTGTTTAGATGAACACTTCTTGTATATTTTGATAGGAACGTTTCAGGATCAAAAAAGAGATGCTCTGCTGTGCAAAAACCATCCTTGGGATTTTCTCTAAATTCAAGACTTGCACAGCAGTGCTATATGTGTGCCAGGTTGTACTACCCTTCATATACAGGATAGGCAAGGATTATATGGATATGGTTCTGGGCAACCTGTCCCTCCCTGCACATTGTAGGGAGGTTGGACTAGATGACCTTTAAGGTGCCTTCCAACCCAAACTATTCTATGATGCTATGATTCTGTGCACTTTCCCAGTGCACATTTGTACAACTCAGTCTTGCCAACACAAATCTAAGAGAGGTTCCCTATGCAGCACTTATTCTCATTTCAAAGTTGAATGACCACAGCTAGTGATCACAGTTGAGTGACCCATAGAAGATGGCCTTGCACAGGCACTCTGGGGGGACTCACTCATACAGCAAAGTTCACACCTGCTGGAAGGTGTGAAATTAAGCTTCACATAGTAAAAGGCATCAGGTTGTCTTCCTCAGGGACTTGGCAAATGGAGATTCTACAGCTTATTTCACAAATGATACTACTTAGACATATTTATCATTTGCAAGTTTGTTCTAAAATCTAAAACGTGTCTTCTCTGTTTCTATTTAAACTGGTTTTTGTCATGCTCTACTGTCACAGGCTGCCTAGAAAACCACCCTTTTCATATTGTTCAATTACATCCTCAGTTAGATGCCAAATTTTTATATCAAATTAATATAGTTTTCTTATTTTTTTAGCTTTACATTGTCTAAATTAAAGTAATTTCTACTGTGCTTTGAATGCTATATCTTCTAGTGTCTTTCTGTGCACCAAAACTAAGTCACCTAAGATATAATTCTCTAGATCATACAATTTCTTCCACTTTTAAAACAATTAATTCTCTTTATAATATTTGTCCTCCTCTAGTCTTCTGGGACTTCAGTATTTTTATAAATGTACTTTCTTTTATTAAAAATCATTATTACACAAGCACGTACATTTTGACCAGTTCCATAAGGAATCAAGGACATGTTCATATTGTGCTTTCACTCTGAATATATCCCACTTGCTTCAACAGTCTTTACTGTACTCTTTGCCTCTTCTGAAGCAGACATGCCTTCTCATTTTCATTATCTGTTTACACAACAGTCACTATTAATATTTTTGTGACATCTACACCAAATAGGTCCTAAACAGTTTAATCTTCTTCCTAATGATTAGTTTTAATCCCTTTAAATAAGATATATATATATGGGTGAAAATGTAGTGCATTAACTTCTCATGCATTTAGACCACTTTTGGTTTAGTTGCAATTTTTGCTTCTTTCTCTTTGAAATTAATTTTACTGCTCTGCTTGTGGCAATCAACTACAGATACCTATAGTTACTGGCACTGATTTCCCTTTTTATTTCTCTCTGTTTTTCTGGTTTTCCAGGTATGCCTCATCCCGCCTGATCAGCCACTATGACATTTTTGCTATTTTTATTTCATATGAATAATGTTGTGTCCTTGATATTGCTTCATATAAGAATTACCATCTCTCCTGAACTGCTTTATTCCCTTGCAATTCTTCACTTTTCCTCCCAGTCTGGAGGCTGTTACACTGGCCCTTTTGAAGCACATTGCTACTGGTTATCATCTAGTCTTCTGGTTGAATTATGGCTGTTTGCAGAAATTTCAAATGTCTTTTCTCTAGCACTGGCAACAGTGCCACTTACAGCTGATCAGAAAGTTTAATGAAAATGAAAACTGCTGATAATTATAAATTCTTAACACAGCTATAGAAATCTATGGCTTTAGCTCTTTTGAAGTTTTTTTTTGAAAGAAAACGGGTAGGCAGAGGCCTGCCATACCTTGCCAAGGCAGGGTGGTGCCCACACATGCCCTCTCAGCTTTTATTCTTATACCTGTGTAAGGTAAGCTGATTGTTCCAGTGAAACCCGCTATCACCACGTTATTTCTCAGCATGGAATCTTAGAATCATAGAATAGTTAGGATTGGAAAGGACCTTAAGATCATCTAGTTCCAACCCCCCTGCCATGGGCAGGGACACCTCACACTAAACCATGGCACCGAAGCCTCTGTCCAACCTGGCCTTGAACACCGTCAGGGATGGAGCATTGACAACTTCCTTGGGCAACCCATTCCAGTGCCTCACCACCCTCACAGTAAAGAACTTCTTCCCTATATCAAATCTAAATTTCCCCTGTTTGAGTTTTAACCCGCTACTCCTTGTCTTATCACCACAGTCCCTAACGAAGAGTCCATCCCCAGCATCCTTATAGGCCCCCTTCAGATACTGGAAGGCTGCTATGAGGTCTCCACACAGCCTTTTCTTCTCCAGGTTGAGCATGAATACAACCCACATATTTTTATTTGGTCGAATGAATAATAGTTGTAAGCATGTACGTGTGTTGTCTATGGTGTATTTACTGAAGTAGCTGCCGCTGGTGTTTGTTCAGCTAAGTACTATTAATGCTTTTGGCAGGAGAAATCATTTTCTGTCCATTACAGACTCCAGCTCCAAACCTATTAGAATAAGTATCCCGAAATTTAGAAGAAGAATAAGCATATCTGTGAATACAATATTGTCATAGACCTCAGAGAAAGCTGAAAGTATTTAAAAGGAAGAAGGACAGCTGCTTTAAACTGGAAAGGTGGGAATTAGTTCTTTTTTACATGATTTTTTTTTTCCACAGTAATTTCCGACTTTGTGTCTGCATTGTGCCTGCACTAGACTATAGATCTTAACCCTCAGTGTTAGATCCCAACTGGATCCCTAGCATTGCTTGTAATTATTATATAAAGAATAGTTTCACAACTTGAAATTAATATTTTTGCATCTGTAAACTTATTTTTTTAGATGTGTGTCACTCTCTTACTGTCTCTTTCTTCCTAATGTATGAAAGCAGCAGCAGAAGCACAAACATGCTGCCCTGGGAGCTCTAGTAAAAACTGCTCCAAACTATGTCAATGCACATCCTGAAATAAAACCTACAATGGCCCAGTCAGTGCTAACTCAGCACTTATAACAGCTTTAGCCCTGTGAGCACCGGATATATTTGGGAAAAATCTGCAGCACTCCAAGTGCAGTGACCCACAGTAAGAATTCAACCCCAATTCCTTTCTGTTCTGCATGTCTCCCTCAAAGTAAAAACACAATAGAACTGTAGATGCTGGAAACCAAGAGGGTGTTGCAACAAATATGCCACAGAAGGTTCCTTTTTTAGGAGGGGGAAAGCTTAATAAAATTTTCATATCACAGATAAAGCTATTTGCATAAAGTAAGTTTCAGCCAGTGAAACATGTACCACTTACCTCGCTACTGTAGCTGTATAAACTCTAGTTAATATCCAGATGACAAGATGAAAAGCTTAGTTTTCCAGATGGATACAAATTGAGCTCAATGGCAAAAATCATAAACTTTGTCAAGTTTCAAAAACAAAATAGTGAATTTTACAATCAGGCGTCTGCCTACATCTCACTAAACCTTGAAGAGATCTTGGGTCTTCAAGATCATCTTAGTGGTGCTTACTGCAGGCTCCTGTCTCTTAAAGGACATCTAAAGGTTGGCATTTTCAGAAGTACCTTACAGACAGGGGTCCATACAGATTCCTGAATTCTCTCACCAGCTTGCAGGCCATACTGTAATGGGTTAGCCTATTCTATTCTGATGTCTGATGTTCTCATCACAAAAGCATTGATGTTTCCAGTGCCAGCATTAGCAGAGGCCCTCTTGCATTTTACCAAATTCCCTGCTTCCCTCCTTCAGCAATGCCTTTCATGTACATTTTTTTTTTCTCATCCTCTAGTGATTACTTTTGCTCTAGTCTGTTTTAGAAATGCAAATTCTTGGCAATGATATTAGTTGACACCTGAAAGTATATTTTCCTTTGACTATATAACATCCATTGAACTTTGGGGAAAAATAAGCAAACAATCTTACATATCTTTAGCTGTCTACATCAATTTGTGCAAAGCACAGATAACAAGGCTATTTATACACACATTTGGCAGAACAAAGGATTCCTATTTTTGAAGCATGGGAGAGATGGGAAAACTGCTACTTCCTTCATTTTATGAACTCTGTGCCGGTAACACGTCTGCCACTTCCTCCCCACAGCTATGCAAGGAGCCCAGCCCTGCAAGGCCTGAAGAATTGACTTAGGATGCCTCATTCCTGCAGGTTACAGCTGAGCTTTCGGTCCCAGGAGATTGACTCAGTCATGCTGGGGGAGGGAAAAGCCAACACAGAAGCCAACTACTATTACTGCGTGTCAAAAAATGAAAAGCCTGACATGTTACTGTATACAAAATAGACTGTGAGACAAGACACCCAGTCTTCAGCACAGGTCCTTCACTCACTTTTTGACAACTTGTGATAGGAGAAAGTTGATATTAGAGGTATAAATTCATCCCAAATAGCCAGCAGACTTGACATGAGGTGTAGAAAAAGCTTCTTTACCTGATATGCACCAGAGTCTAGATTCCACATTCCACCTTCAGGATTTATTTTGATCTTCTCATGTCTAGCTGATGATTGAAGTAACTTGCATGCTTTACCAGGTAAAGGATTCCTGAAAGCTGTATTTATTTACAAGTCATTACCTTAAAAAGACATAATTCTTTTTATTGATTATCAGTTTGCAAGCTGCTTGCAGTGGACTATAGAATAAGTGACTTTTTTTTTCTCCCAAGATCATATACATGAGAAAGGTAGTGTTTTCTTTCTTACAAATAGTAGAACAAACACTGACAAACTCACATGCCTAAGGTTTTATAACGAATCTGGCATTTTGTCCAATTGCACCACAAATTTTCCCCAGCTTGCAGAATTCTTAAATGCACTAACACCGAAGTTGAGAAGTTCAACTAGTCACTTACCCAACAACCTGCACCTTGGGCACAGACACTTTTTGTGGGTACTTCTGCTTCATGAGGAGGTAGTACAGGCAGTCCTGGGTTTGCCTGTTTTACACAGTAGTGTTTTAGCTGGATTATAGGAGATGTCTGTGGCTCTGTGGTTATTTCCATAGTACAACATTTACAGCTGTCAAAACAGTCCTCATATCTTTGAACGAGCCTCTTCTCCCTCTCTACCTAATCTTTTCTAATATCTATAGCCTGACCCAAGCTCTGTGTTTTCACAGGGCTTTTAACTACTAGCCTGAGGCAAGCTGGGAGAAGCAGAGGAAGGGAGTAGATCAAGAAGCCACTAAGCCAATTTCCCATTAACCAAAAGAGCAAAGTCCAGCAAATTTTCCACCTTCTCTGAAGTTTTTTGAGGTGAGGAAGTCTGAGATGTGAAAATCTCCTATAGCCTTCTGAAGGTCACTCAGCAGCTCATGGCTTATTGCAGCTTCCAGACAGGACCCAGTACTGATTTTTGCTATCAGGGCTTTATCTCAATTTCTACTTTTCAGCCTTGGACTATGTGCATAGCAGAATTGAGACACACAGTGTGGTCCTTGCCTGAGGTCCACTGGGCTCTGCTTTCTTCCCCTTATGCATCCAAGTGATACATGTCTGGCTGAATGTCAGGATCCCTATAATACCACCATATGTCCTTTTAATAGCTTGGTATGTACAACAGCACATATCCATTTGCTTGAGGCACAATGAAATCAATTGAGTTGTGACCCCTGAATTCACTTAAACGTCCATTCCTGTTCCCACACTGTCTTGCATGATTGAGCAGAGGAAGTTGCCTCTACTAGCAATATCAGACGACTTCTTCCCTTATGTAATTCAAAGTTTTCCTTCCTAACTGCATTAACTTGTATTTACTGTAGCTCTCTTATTTTTGAACTCATGTGATTCCGTTTGCTTCTTTAATTAGTCTTGGCTTTTAAGTAGGCTGCACACATACTAGACTATCATCTGATAAACTGAACAAATTGCTTCTTTAAAAGGAAGATGATCCCCAGGGTAAAGGAAACAAAGACCTAATTAAAGCAAGCTACAAATATGATAAAGGCAGTCTGATATATACTGCCTTGTTCCTCCAATATCATGACAGACAAGCTTATAAAAGATTAATTCTTCTATGTAAAGTCAGCTGTCAATCTCCAGCAACGTTGCTCTAAACAATCCAGTATTGGTTGGTTGTTTTTTGGTTTTTTTTTTTTAGGAAAAGGAAGCTAAAAGAAACATACATTTAAAATGCATCAATCTCAGTTTGGAATTCATGCAGAATTTGAGCTGAACCTATTGCATACGGATTGAATTTATTTTAAAAAGCAATTTTTTTTTCAGGATGTAAGCATAGATTTGCACTTTTTTCTTAAAATAACAGCAAAGACATCACTTCTCAAGTGAATTTTTGCCATGTTTTGAACTTTGCACTTCACAGGTGAAACCAGGGGGACCTTTGTGGGAAACTGGTGCTGACTGTCAAAATCTAAATAGTCTTTAGTGGTCAAGATGGACACAAAGGAGCTCTGTGGAACTCCTAAACAGAAAAATAGCTGCTCAGCAGTTCGATGTCACATACGTATGATTCATCCCCACTTCCTAGAAAGATGAAATGACATAGTAAATCCACATTGCTGGATGAAGGGTTATATTTTTCATTAACATGCAGTACGACCTCATAGACAATTGTTGCCATCAAAAGAAAGACTTTCTAAGAAAATCTATATAAACCACTGTTTTTCTTGGACAAATAGAAACTATTCCTCACTACAAGCTCTGGAAATCTTCCTGGGAAAAGAAACCCAAAAAGGTCACCTTACTCCCTTACCCTTAGCAAGACTTGCTAAAAACTAATTAAATATGTACTTCTTAATTTCCCCTCCATGCCAGGAATATTTGACTGTGGTTTACGCATCCTCTGGAATTTAGCATTTTTTTTTACTATATGGAAGACAACTCCAGGTTCTTGCACTTCTGAAAGCAAAAACTAGTTGCTCTATGTCAACCCATGCAGAAGCCCCAGATTTTTCACTTCAACCCTTTATAGGAAGCATGATGTCATTTGTATCCCAGGCTGCAAATTATGGCTGAATTTCTATGATGACCTTTGCAGTCAAACTTATAATACTCAGATTTGGGGTAAAAGGGACAATTATTCTTCCCATCCCCTGTATACAAGGATGACCAGCCACTGTATAACAAGTTTCAGAGCTTTATAACAGTTTTACTATGTAAATTGACTTTGCTTGCTAACCTGCTCAGCTGTATCTGTTTGGGAAAGGTATCAGGTGATGTCTTGAATTTGATTCTGGAGGCATAGTCAAAATCATTAGCTGAACAGACTGACTCACTTTAGGGAGGTGAAAGAGGCCATGCAGGGACAGGTGTAAATTACACCCCACATGTATTACAGTAAACGTTCAACACATGCAATGGACTAATGGGAGAAATATTCCAAGTACAGCTTTAGGTGAGATATTTTACTAGATGACTGATCAGCACATCCCCAGCGCTATTCTGTGCCTTCCATCTGTGCTACCTGTGATTAGATATAGTGTCATTCAAACAGAGAATAATTGTATTCTTATTTTCCTTCCCCTTACATCAACATACACCAGGAACCAATGGAGTTAGAGGGGAGTAAGGGTACTACTGGCTCTAATTCCCAGTCTTTGACATCAATAGCCTGCTATTGAACCTTTACAGCAAAATAGAGTATTTTCAAGTTTAACCCCTATGATTATTTCCTCAGCTGCCTTACTATGTCTCAAATAAAGAGCAGTACCCAGCATAGATTCAAGCAGGAAAGGGTATGCTTAAGCAGCCACCTGATGCTCTCTGAAGAGGTCACTGGATGGACGGATATAGAAAATCCATTGTTTGGGGTTTTTTGACAGTTAACAAGTTCTTGGCAGTCACTAGTTTTCACATTGAAGATGAATTTCTAGAAGCTACTGATGGGCATAATAAAACTGGAGGTGTTAGCCTGCTTATGTACAGAAGTCAAAAGCTAATAGCTTCATGCTAGGAAGGACTTTCTGCTGTAGGAATATATTGAATTCTGCCTGAAGACCATGTTTTGTTCCAAACCTGCAAGAGCTCCTGTTCCGCTTCATGTCTGCTGGGTGAGTCAAGTCACACAGCTGCCACAAAGAATAAGTTTGTAAACCATCTCCCGGAGGCTCAAAAAAACACCCAAGTAACACCCTCATAAGGAGGGAGAAAACAAGCAAGAGCAAGAGCTGTGAAAGGAAAAGTAGTTAGAGAAGTACTTGCAGTGATCTGTGAGGGAGGAAATGATTGCAAGACACACTGAGATGCGCAGGAGAATCTAGGTGCTTCTGGTCTTTCTGCAGAGCAGGGACTTTTATCCCCCTCTGAATGGGCTCTAGGAGTCAGCACCAAGCACCTGGGTGACCCTATGCTCAGGAGGCAAAGGTATCTTGCCCAAGAAGTACCCACATTTCCCTGAGACCCCAGACCTCAGCAGTCGCTGTGGTGGGCAGCAGTCTTGTCTTACATCCTGCTCTGCCTGAGTGGGATGATTCACCTCTAGAGCATTTGGCTCTCGTTGGGTTTCAGCTGACCTGCTGGTCAGTTGGCGAAGAAAAGTATACCCATGCACCAGGGCATGTGACCCATCACCCTTTTTAGGGGATGCTGGCTGAGCTGTGAGAGCTTCTCAACAGAAAGGGAACACACATCCCAGCCCTGCTCCTGCACAAGGGGAACTTAAACTGAGGAACTATGAGAAAACACCTCAAACCCCAGGGAAGAGTGACATGCCAGCTTTAACTCTCCTGCCTGAGCTTTCTTTGTGGACAACTTTAGGTCCCACCCTCAGGAACATCAACCTCATTGAGCATCCCAGGGCTCTGTGTGGAACTCCAGGGGCTACTGGCCATACACTGCTCTCAGCTCAGCAGCCTACTTGCTGCTATTCAAGAGGTTGTTCGAGTGACAGGTCAAATGTGACAGGCCAAATAATCTTCTACTTAGATTTACTCAACAAACAATTTAAAATCTGCACATGCAGAGTCCTATCTCATCTGTTTCAGTGATCCGCATGGCTGTAAAGGGAATTAGAAAGCCTTCTTTTTTGGCCTAGGATAACCTGACTCATCCACAGCTGGGGTATGTCAAAACACAGATTCTTTGAGGAAAGAAAGATGTTTGCAACTGATTCAACAGGAATTTTCCATCAGCAGCATTTCCCTGTCAGAGTAAGCCCTGAGATCACATTTCAGATGCATTCTTCACACTCAGAATCTCCTAAACTTCTGGGGACACCAGGTTTATCCTCCAGCTGTACTCATCATTTCACTGCTGATGTCAGAGAAACAGGTAACAGCCAAGATGTACCTTTTTTCTCTCATGAAATGCAGATACAGAGATGTGAAGCACAAGCCCGCAAAAAGGGAAAACCAGAACTGCTTTGGAGGTGATGGATATGACAAAATGCTGCTTGTGCCAACAGAAGCCTCCCTGAAGCACTCTTCATTCTCAGTTTTAATAAGTATAGTGATATGAATGTTGCTTTCTCATAAAAGCACTAGACCTAATCTAGAGTATAAAATATTAGCAAATTCTCTTTATAAGAACAGTATCTATGCTAGTTCTCTGAATGTCTTGGGAGCTATTTTTTAAAATGACCTTTGGATTTTTCTCTCAGCTTTAGTTACATTGTGCTCAGAATTATTTCTAGAATTCAAAAAGGCAGTGAAAATCCTTAATTTTCTAACACCAGTAAAAAACCCCCAATTTTGTGTACTAACAGTCATGAATAATATATGTAAATATATTAAAATGTGTAGATGCACATATATACATACAGATCATATATGTTTTAGAATAGAAAATTCTTTGAAATACGCAGCCAAGATTGTTGCTAACTGTGAATAAAAGCTTAAAGAGGGGGCAAGATTGGCTCTCCTATAACAGCAGATTTATGAAGGGCATGGTGGTGCAGCTCTGTGGAGGAGTCTCCTCACAAGTGGAGTGCTGAAAGATGCAGAGCACAGGAAAGAAAGAGTTAAATGCATAGAGTCTGTGTTTAAAGCATTCTGTTGTAATCATGAAAGATGATAATCAAAGAACTACTATTATAAACTCCTTGCTGAATGAGTAAATGACCACTTAGTAAAGGACCAATGCAAAACATACAAGAATGTTTGCCATATCAAGTGAGTAAATAGTCAGAAGTCTCCAGCCTTCACTCTAATAAAAATTTTTAATTTGATACTGCACACAGCACTCTCAATGGGTTAAAAGCCTGGGCTTCACAGATGCCCTACCCCCCTGAGATTTGTCTAGACAAACCAACCACTTCCTTTCCTAAAGGATGTTCATACCATGACAGGAAAAGCCATAAGGCCTTGGTCATCTCCTCTTTGTAAAATCACACAGCAGGAGAGGGGTTGAGGGGTTGGGGAACAGCTCCCGCTTTTTCCCCACCACCAGGTAAATGCTGATGCTGGACCTTGCCTCTGTAGAACCAGCTATAGAGCCCTACTCCATGTATGGCAACCAGCTAAACCCATAATTACAACTCATCAGCAGTGGTCCTTTCAAGATACCAAGTGAAAAAAACCCACAAGCTACATTAAACCAATAGTTTCTACAGCATAGGTCCCAGGGAAATTTTAACAAAGCTCCAGTTTTTGTAATGTTTTCTCCATAGAAGGCAATAATGGGTTTAAGGCTTCTTTCCCCTTTTTCACTTTCCAGCTTCTCTTTCTCTTGCATGTTGTGCACTGTTTGTTCCTTGACATGAAGAGGTGGGGTCTCAGTTGCTTCCTGCATTCATTCACTATCTTTTTTCCCATGCTTTGTTAAGAATAAGACTTTTTTTTTTTTTTATATAGAATGTAAGAAATTAATATCCCTTGTTCTGAGTGTTGCTACTACCCTCCATTAGCTATATCATTTTGTAGTCAATGGGGACCAATACATGAGCTGAAGAAGTAGGTAAATTATAAAAGATACAAAGTACATACTGTAGCAAAGGTTGAGTACGACAGTGAATAAGTAAGTAGTTATTGTTGTGAAAGGTAATGTCATGAAAGAGCATCATTGTTATGAGTGCTGTCATGAGTGGTTTTGCACTTATTGCCTCTCATAGAAAAAACCTTTTCCTCACTGGGATTCAAGAAAATCCCATTTCACACTCAGTGCCTCTGTAGAGGCTGTCAGAACTGCAGGCACTGAGGGGAACCCTCTCTACTACCGCAGGACCACCTCCAAGGCTACAGAGGCTGCAGAGCCTGTTACTGCTTCAGCTGCTCATCTGCCTCTCCTCAGCTGCAGCACCCTTCATACCCACAAAAATCACTGATGGAGGAAAAGCACTGATCTTTATAAGTAGGAGTGAAAGAATTAGCTGGAAATCACTGGGAAGCACAGATTCAAAATTGAGATTACAAATGAGTTTGATGATTCCTAATGACCAGGAAACATGTTGCTGAATGGAGAAAAGACAGAACACCAAAGCCTCAGGTAATCTGCTAAAATCAAACAGGAAACAAAAGACAGCACCTTTATCAACATGCCCCAGATAGAACAAGTCCGCCTTCAGGCAAGACTTCTACTTACGCATTCATCTCCTCTAATAAGTATGTGGTCTCTACTTCTGACTAATTAGAAGTAGCTGTGGCCTCAGCAGATCTAAGGTATCAGCTCTTATTCTGCTTCGTGCTTCATCAACACTTTTAGATCAAGGGCTCTGCTTCCCTGTTCCCTTCCATTGCCACACTGACCCTCAGTAGACTGCAGAACAATTCATATTTCTTTAAAGTTAAATAAACAAGGGAAAGCAAGGATTAAAAGTCCATGAGTGAGCAATTCAGCTTCCTGGTGCCACTTTAGGTGTTGCACTACAAAATTCTATTATCACTTAACTTAATTGATAAGCAATTTAACATGACAGGAAAATCATTAGGTAGCAAACACAAAGAAATGGGCTTCCCTACCATGAACAAGTGAGCAGCTGAAGGTACCTGTCTCACCAGACGGATTGGCTTCGCTGTTCATTCTGATTAACTTTTGTGCCTGTGCCAAGGCTGAGTTGCTAGTTACGCTGTACGCTTGTTCTGTGAACAGATTGAAGAGCCAAAGAGAGTTCAAAGACAGTCCAGCTGTTGCATGAATACACACAGCTCTGAGCATGGAGCAGACCTAAAGACAACACATCTTATGAGTCTCTCCTTCCAAAATATTAGCTGATCACAGAGCTGATTCTGCTTTCAGAAATGTAGATGTGAATGCAAAACCACATGAGTGTGTCAGGTCCTGCTGGTCACCAAGCAAGAGAGGGAAACTTCTTGCAGCAACCCTGAGTTCTCTTAATGGTTATAAAGGGGTTTCTTACTTGTGCTGTACTGGTTACGTTCAAGCTCGTCC
Organism: Psittacus erithacus; assembly: GCA_009867235.2. Lineage (NCBI taxonomy): Eukaryota > Metazoa > Chordata > Aves > Psittaciformes > Psittacidae > Psittacus > Psittacus erithacus. Next base: position 5,971 of record WYDI02028267.1, on the reverse strand, counting down.
TTTACCTGAATGATAATCTGTGATTACTAGACAGTTTTGGGGCTGACTGAATCTTTTGGGGTCAGTGAAGAAAGGGTTTTCTACCAGCTTTGGGCAGCTTCTTCAGCATCAGTGAGCTGTGTAAACACCAGCACTTGATGTCTACCTAGGAGTGAAAGGTGGGAGGAAAGACCTTTTGGAGAGTCTAGATGGACATCCTTTTCACACTCACAGACAGGGATGAATGGGTCTGATTTGTTGCCCTTTCTTCTGTGTAGCTGCTTATAACCAGGACTACTCATGGTGAGAATAAATATTATGACTATATTTTCTTCTATTAATTAAAAATGAGAAACAGCAGTGAGTCATCCTCAGTCACAGGGAGTAAAAAATGAATCGTTATTAAACCCAAAACCACTGTTTGTCACACAAACACCATCTGCATTTATCTCCTGCCTTCTCTCCAAAATACTTTGCAGGTTTTGTTGAAGACCTCCTTGCAACTAATAAGAATTTCACCCTTGCAGGATTATAACTTCACTGGAAGCCAAGGAAGAAGAAAGAAGTGATGAACCTCTAAGCAGAAAAGATTATGTTTTCATGAAAGAGAGACAAAGCAACTTCCAAGTTGGGAGATGCTAGTGAGCCAAGTATGCACTGAGCACACAGATACTGCCAGCTTTCTAAGCTGGAGTTGCTCTCCATGGGTGAGAGCTAGATCTTTGCTGAATACAAAGGTGTGTTGGGAAAGGCTGCATGGGTTCACCCTATCCTTTGCCTGGGTACCAGGTTGCCACTCTGCACCCTATTGGCGCTTCTGATGATAGTATGTGATCACTGTCAAGCAAAGAACATCACCTACCAATTGACAACCAACACTTCAAGACAGCCAGAGCTTGGGCTGAACAGAGCTACAGATGTTAAATCATCCTGCAACTCCATGTCCGGCAGCAGCTCAGAGAGGGCAAAGAACTGGTTGCCTCCTGCTTTGCTCAACACGGGAGCAAGGGACCGTTCAAGCAAGGCATGATTCACATGGATGGAAATATGCTTAATGCTTTTAAACCACTAGAATTCACTGTTCCAAGGTATTAGCCGATACAGAATTAAACATAATTTAAACTGGAACTGAAAACCTAGAAGCCATTGGATTTTTTTTTTGGTTGCATTAGACTTTGGATTTTTTGGTTGCATTAAACTTTGAAAACTGTGGAAATGTGCATGTGATTGTAGGGGGGGGTGAATAAGCTGGGTAAATGTGGGCAGATGATGTAGTCATTATGGACATGAAGGTTTTTGTGCTTCCTCTCAGAAAGGAGCTAGTCCTCTGCAGAAACAAGATATGAACATACACTGAATACTAAGTTGTTCCAGTAGGTCAATTTTCTTGCTCTTAAGCATCCCAAATACTATGAAGGATAATACCAAAAATGCAATCTAGCAACAAATTCTTCCTCAAATCATCTCAGTTTTCCACTTGTTTTTTTAACACCTCTTTAATGCCTAAAATTGCCCTGAAAAGTGGATTGTAAAAATAGTCTTCTGGATGCTGTATCTCCACCAGTTTTTTCATATTAGGACAAAGTGGTTCAAAAGCAAAATGCTTACTTGCCTACCTGTCACTTGGGGTTTCTGGTGTTTCTTTTTCTTTTTTCATCATTTTTTTATTCATTTTTTAATTGGTTTTTGTTTCTTTTTGTTTTGTTTTTTTAAGCATGCTGGTTTCTTCATATTTTGTACTCCATCCAGAGTAATAAAAATTCTTATAGTGAGTTTTTACCTCAGAGCTATTTCTATAAATTGATTGCTCTCATGATCATTTGAACACCTCTACAGTCTCCTCAGCAGACAATCGGAAGCTGCTGTCCTAAACATCAAGAAGTAATAAGCACCTCTAGTTATTGATTTTCATTGACCACTTCTTGCATGGCAGTGATAATATTTTCTCTCTGAGCTGACTATGTCCATAATCTGATTTAGTTTTAATTACATGAACTACAACATCTGCATTATAAGAGTGAAATTCAGATGGGCTTTATTATGTGTATGTGTCAGTCATGATCTCTTTGAGGTACTGTGGTAATTTTTTTCCATATCAGTATAAACCACCAACTACCATTTGAAATCATTTTGCACAATGGCATGTGAGTGGGGTTGGTGGCTATTCATCAAAGCAGAGTGGGCTCAGGAGTCTCCATTATAACAGTACCATATTAAGTCTATCAGAGGACACCATCAGCACATGGTGGGATAAGAAAATAAAATGTTGGGGGTTTACTGTATAAAAATAATAATAGCAACAACAACAACAATAATAATTAGTTATATATGATATGCAATTGCTATTCTTATTTATTATGATCATTATTTATAATATATAATGTAAATAATAATAACAATAATTGTTGTTATAAAAATGGTGGTATACACTATTTTTCCCTGTCAGTCTCAAAGTACTTCTACAAGAGCAGGTGAGATGCTTCAACTCCAGTAAAAGGTAAAGAGAAGGAAATGCATAATTGGCAACTGCGTATTTGCTTTCCCCGCCTAGTTAGATTCACACTGTATCTCTCTCATTGTGTCCACAGTATGTGTAGCATTAAAAAATAAAAAGGAGGTAGAGACACTATATAAAATTTGCAGCTGCTTAAACCACAAAGTCATGGGAGGGAATGCCTTGCAGCAGAGCTGAACTGTATTAACAATTTAGCAATTATAATGTTGAGAGTGCACTAGAGGTAAGAGGTGCTAGGTGTGCATATCATAACTGAAGGCAGAATCAGTACTGGCGACATTTGGCTTACCTCATCTCATTAGGATTTAACGGCTGGTTTATGTATCACACTCTGCTCTAATGAGGTCACCACAAAGTGCTCTTGCTGACACTGCTGAGGGCACAAACTTACAGCAAGCTGATGGAAATAACTTTTTCTTTTCTGTCAGATAGTAAGTTCAGTGGAACCCACCAGTTTTAGAGAAATAGGAACAGGTCCAAGGAGAAGCCATATTTTGGGCAAAATTCCACATACACTCGTCTAAAAGGGACACATACATGCCAGGTGTCTTGCCTGATCAAGACATTAATGACCTGAAACACAGGCTGTAAGTCCTGGGGAAGGCAGACCCTCCTGTTGCCCCAGTATAGATAGGTGGAGCTGGTCATGCTGGTAGGGTACAGCATTGGTTAGACATGAGCCCTGCATTGTCAGAACCACAAACAATCTAAACTGTGGCATTTCTGTCCATCTTTTTCAGAGGAACCACAAACATCAGGGAGTCCTGATACAGACTTAGTATCCGGAAAAATAGTTGTAGCGGCTTTTGTTATTATTGGTGTTACAGCAGCACCTACAGACCCATCCTGGGACTGGGAATCCTTTGCCCTGGCAATAGGCAAAGAGGGACTGAGTGAAGATCCCTGCAGCAAAGAGTCAGATAAAAACTGGAGGGGGAAGGAGTTAAGGAGCAAACTAAGAGCTTGTACCATAAGAATTTTTTAATTTCTGTGCAGCAAACCAACAAGTTTCTTGTTCATTGAGAGAATTCCATCATTAAAAGAGCTATAGATGAGGCTTTATGGAAAATAAATATTAGGATACTAGTGTCTATCAAAATAAGCTGCATTTTTGGAGTGTTGTCGCAGGGAACTGGTAACATGTCATTCTGGATTATATCCAAGCTACTGTAAGAATAAATCACTTTTTTTGCCCATTGCCTGAAATGAACAAACTTTCACCAGAATATTTCATTTTTGCATAATTCAGGAAATGGATAGAAAACCCAAACAATGCTCATTTTCTAATACTGAGGTGTTTTGATTCATTATAAATGCATATACCATGTTTTGTTTAATGGATTTTCAATGTTGGGATCCTAAAGTCCCATGTCTGTAAAACTAAACACAAAATTAGAAGATTAGTTACAGACATCCATGAAAATATTCGTCTTATTTCTTGAAAATTAAGTTATGTATGCCACCTCTAGCAATAAAGCTCTTTGTGTGTTTATAGAAAAGAGAGAAAGAGCATTTTGCAGGGTGCTGATCTATTTTCATTAGATAGAATATTTTTCCAGTTGTCACAAGTATGGCTTTATATGAGTAAGGAACCTAGCAGGACTTACTCAAAAGTGAATATATCTGCCTTTTGGTTTTATTTTGCTGAAGAGTTTTCAAATGTAAGCCTTTAATTTTTCATTGGCTATTTGCTGTGATACCTTACACATTTAGAGAGCTGCTCAGATAAGCTCTTGAAGACATCACGCAGCATCTCTTCCCTTGCCATCCCACTGTCAGGACACAAAATGAGGCAGGTGAGACAACATGCCTGTCTTTCTGCAGTGCTGGTGGGAGCTATGGAGGAATCAGCAGGACCACTCAGCAGTGGTCAAAGACCACATGCTCATAGGTACAGACATCACTGACTCTCCTCCGCCATGGTTCACTGAACTTCCTTGGGGAGCTTCTGCTGAAGCCCCACTCTGTGCAAATGTGCAGGATACTCGCTCAGATCATCACCCTGTTAGTGCTAAACACAATTTTTAATAAACTCAGTATAGAAACTTCCATTAACTTCAAGACATCTAAGATCTAGGTTTGGCTTCCTAGGTGGGCATAGTTCATTCAGTTAATGTGAGTTAGTCATGGAGGTACCTTGTACTCTTTACAATGCCTGACTTTGAACATGGTCCCAAATGCTAAAGTTTCAATTAAATTTTGTTTTCATACATTTAATAAATGTGAGTTTTTCTTATTATTTGCTTAAAATTGGCTTGCCCTTCATCGTTCAGCTTAGTTTTTTTCCTGTTTACATTTTGCTGACTTGTTTATGTTTAGAATTTTAACACATTACATTACCGACTGAATTAGCTCTTCAGTTAGTAAATAGCACAAAGTATTGTGCAGAAGCATGTGCTAGCCTGTGTTTGAAATAATCCTTAGAATTTTGGTTACAAATACCTCCTCGCTAGTCTTTGCATTGCAGCAGGTATGCCAGAAGTTAGCCACGTCAGACATGTAGAATAATAATTATTAGTCTAAGGAAACCATTCCTGCAAACTGGCTGTTGTACACATTGTCAGTCCCCTCACCAGTAAAAGCTGAAATTGGAAAAAAAAGGAAAGCTTCAGATATCCACATTATCTTTTGTGCTGAATAACCTGAGCCGAGGAAATAATACTGAGGAATGGAGACATCTAGCATTTTGACTTTACACAAACCAGGAACCTCTTAATTGTTCGGTTATCACAGTCATGGAATAACAAAGAGGACTAGGAAACAAAACCAGAATATGGACAGGAATACTGGTCAATAGTTAAAAGTGCTTGGAGTCTTCAAAAGGATTTTGTGGTGTTTATGAGAAAACTGATACCAGGTGGGACACCTGGAGAGAGATGGTAAAAAAACCCATTAGAACAGATTATAGGAATAAATCTGAAAATAACAGAAAAAGAATGGCTTGATAAAGACTGCATAAAAGCAACTGAGACTGACATATAGCAAGGTTGTACCCTTCAGAATCACAAGCAAACTCTGTATGAGAAGGAGTTTGAAGCCACAGGGAAAGTCATGAGGCCAGCAGCATAAGGAGAAAGGCAATACTTTCTTGGCTTGAGGAAAAAGATGCAACAGGATAGCAAGATTAGTAAAATAAACGCATTTTATAAGGTTATCTATGCATGGAAGGGAGGATGTTAACCACATCTATGTCTAATAAGAAAGAAATAAGGAAACCTTTTCATTGTAAAAAACTCAATTCATAGAATCATAGAATAGTTAGGGTTGGAAAGGATTAAGGTCATCTAGTTCCAATCCTCCTGCCATGGGCAGGGGCACCTCACACTAAACCATGGCACCCAAGCCTCTGTCCAGCCTGGCCCTGAACACCGCCAGGGATGGAGCATTCACAACTTCCCTCAGCAACCCATTCCAGTGCCTCACCACCCTCACAGTAAAGAACTTCTTCCTTATATCCAATCTAAACTTCCCCTGTTT
>WYDI02028266.1:27809-39674 GCA_009867235.2 Psittacus erithacus | reverse complement strand
GTGATATAATCAATCTGCCAGGCCTCCCCATATTTGTACTTCAGCCATCATCCTCCATACCAAAGAGGCTTTAACCGTTTAACTTGTTTAACTGCAGCACATCTCACACTCATGAATAACCTAGGCAATAGTGTCCATTGTTAAGTTCACCCCTCGATCACGAGCCCATCTGTATGTTGCATCTCTGCGCTGTTGCATCAGCGCTGCTCCCAGGCTGAAAGTCAAAAACACAGCACTGCACCAGATACTACGAAGGAGAAAAATGACTGCTACTGCTGAACCCAGGACAATGGTCTTCTATCTACATATTTAACAAAACCTGAGTTACATCAGCTTTTTTAAGATTGGTCCAGTTTCAGCCAGAAGCTCAAAAATCTGAACTGTAACATTTTAAACAATTTTATTTTTAAGTACAGCTTCACATAGTTGTTAAGAATTATGTTCCCCTTGAGCAAAATTAACCATGTGCTGTATACCAAATCCCAAAGAAAAGATCATTTCTTACCTCTGACTGAGCTTAGCTGAAAACTCACAGGAAGACTTTCATTTGAGGAATTATCAGAAACTACTGAACCCCATCACTGATTGAGTAGAGCTGTGATAAATCATCTGTAGTGTTTCACATGATTTCCTACCACAGCATATCTCTCAAACTGATGTTTCTTCCATGTTCATTTTTTTCAATTTTCCTTGTCAAATAATACTACCTCTCCACACTTGCTGATTCCCAGGTATACCAACTCAACTGCATTCATTTTTTTTTAAAACCTTGCTAAATCTGAATCTAATTAATTTATTTTCTGTTCAACTGTAATTTAATCATGTAAAAAAACCACTACCATAAGTTCTGCTTCCAATTCTACTGACACAAAAGTATTTATCAACATCTGCTTTACCAAAACCCTTCCTTTTTGGTCTCTAGCTGCCTCTTAACAAAAGTATTTCAATTTCTCTGATCTACTGCTTCCTTCTTGAACTTCCTCTAGCTTCTGAATACAAGCAACTTGCTCAGTCTAACATTTCCTTTGTTTATACGATGCTCTGCTGCTCTCTTGTCAGCTTCCTATGATGATCTTTTATTTGTTCTTTCCCGGCCTTTTCTAAAAAGTGTCTTCTCCAAGAGCTTTTTAAAAATCAATTTAACAAGCAAAATATTTTAATAGAGAGGGTATTATCTCTGTAGAAGTTACTTTGTTTTAATTCTCCATGAGTGCATTTTCACCATTTCATATGTTTCACCACTGAATAGCATTCTTCTAGCATACCAAAACTATGTTCCTGGATGTGACTTCCACCATCCTTCAGAAGTTTATTCTTCTGCCCAATACAACTTGCTGCTTTTGGCTTCACTAAGTGCCTTATTTATATTACTCTTCAAACAGAATTACTCTAAAATCCCACTTGGACAGCCACCACCACCTTCTCAAACCAACTCTTATCTTCCTTCATTCATCAAAACCAAGTGATCTAGATAACAAAGGGGTAGCCAGCAATATTTTTTTATGACTATTTCTAATACACACATATAACTCTCAATACTAAGAAAAGCACATTGATAAGTTTCCTATAATTACAGGCCTTTCAGTTTTACATCTTCTGGTATGCAAGATTAGTGCCTAGAACTTTAGACAGTAACTAGAACGAACAGTCGAAAGCAAGTTAACCCTATGATTCAAGAGCACATACACTAAATTAGCTATAACTTTTCTTTTGCTGTAGAAATTGCTTTTTCAGCAAATATATGCTGAAATACAGTAATAATCACTTAAACTATTACATTTTTTCCACAAAGCTGGAAAAAAAAAAATCAGGACTGAACACACCCTACACTTATTTACAAATATCTGTGTATCTGCCTTTAAAAATAATTTGTCACGCTTTTCACAGAAAAGATCAGAGTTCAAAGACAAAGCACTTTACAAATGAGGAAGAACTCTTGGTCTTGTTTTTCAGATTGAAAGCAGTCAACCTCTTACAAGGTCTTCTACTACACTATGCAAAGTAAGTTTTTGTTTCAGGTCCCTGAAATATTCTTATTACACCCCCTTTATCATCTGATTAAATATCCATACTTCTTATGTTCCAGAACATGAACAAATGAACCACATGGAATAGATAAATTGATCATGGAACTATACTTCTTCCACAAAGGAAAAGTATGAGTTACGCAACTAAAATGGAAAGCACTCTGCACTGCTACTATTGCATCCATTTGATAACAGAGCATAAAACATTAGCCTTGCACTCTGAGAATTATCACCATCTAAAGGTCTGACCCAACAGATACTGAAGTTAATACAACAGCTCACAGAGATACAGGAGCTGGATCACACCCCAAACAGTCTCTAGTAAGATTTCTAGCAAGTCACAACTCCATAGTAACAAAATTCACTTTACATGATCTTATGGATTGCATGTATATTACTTTACCTGTATTGACTTACTTGTGAATCTAGGTCTTCTCCCTTCACACACAGGTTAGCATCTATTACATTCAACCCAACTAACAGCCCAACAATAACTGCTCCTTCTTCCTCCATCATTAATGCATGATACTCATAAAATTCACTGTTAATGAAGAAAAATGCATCTTACTGGATATTCAGTATATTTAATTTCAATAAATTAATAAGTGACATCTACAACTGAATTGTTTCTCTTACTTAAGCCTTACTGCAACATTCTTAAAGATAAGCCGGGTCTGCCCACACTTATACCTGCTAAACGTTTAAAAAATAGAAGTGCATGGTTTGCCTTAGAGGCTATTAAAAACAAAGATACTACACCTGGTTCCAGAAACGTGAGCCACAAGCTGCTGGACTCCTGGGAAACTTGGGGGCAAGACTTATTTTGCCATAAAACCTCCAGAACAAAACAAAACAAAAAAAGGCTTTTCCCCATACACTTGCTATTAGCCACTTCTGAATAGGATACTGCAACAGATGGAAGTTTGGCCACACCAAGACAATTCTTGTATTGTTAACAAATACTAGAGAATGCAAAAATACTAGAGAATGGTAAAAAATGTACTGTGTGTGAAAAAAGATCTGGACTTGAATGAACACATGCTTGAAATTAAAGAAGCCAAGTAAGAGATACAATGGGTAAAAGAAGAGAAAGGGCTGAAATACTAAAAGGTTTTTAGAAGAAAAACACTTCTCTGAGCAACATAATACCAACACTTATTTCCTCCTCTCTGCCTTCCTTAAATAATGTTTTAGACCCTGTGAAACAAACTGTGCCTTCAACAGAAAAGTCCATAGCTACTGAACACCAGTGTCATCAGCTGGTCTTCAATCTTGATGAGGCAATGTTGTTTGGTCCCTCTGCCCTGAGGACTGGAAGAAATCAGCCCATAGACCAGAAGTTACACCTTGCTACACTAAGGATACATTAAAAAGTAGTAAATAGAATTTAATTTTTTTTCATAAACGACTAAATTACAAACAAAATCTACTCAGTTGTTTACCTGAGAAGATCTCTCTGAATGATCAAACAGCGAAGATAGTCAGCCATTTTCTTCTGCATCAGTGCTAACCTTAACCAGGCCCGGGCACGGCCCAGGGGTGTTCTGGAAAAAAGGGCATGAAGACAAACAGTCCCAAATCAACAATATATCAACTAATTCACTGTCTTAAACATATGTCTAGTGGTAGAGCTATTGGTATTTCTGAAAGAGTACTTTAAACTATTAGTCGAGAAATGCAATCTGGGCAGCCATAATGTTTAGGCTTTGACTTCAAGCTTTGAGATTTACATAAGAAAAATTTTTATCAACTGAGCTGGGCTTGGGAGAAGATGCTGGAAAGAAAACAACAGAGAAAGCACAAAAGCTTGATAGTAAAATTAACTGTTTTGCTCAGAAAGTGAAAACATGCAACTTTCTACACACTGTTGTATTTCAATGTGCTTTCTTCTCACGCAGTACATAGCTAGCAGTGTGCTAAGTACCATCTTCTTAACCTGAGAGTGCTGCAACGATAATCTTGGAAGTCCTGTTTCTAGCTGAAGTAAAACATCTGCAACAGTTCAGATTCCCTTCTGCAACTTTCTTATAGTTTTCAAAGGACTTGTGAGAAAAGTAATTAAATGTCCATTTACATCCCCTCATGCAAGCCTTCCTAATCCTATTCTCTGGATCTACGCAACATATACTGAATTTTAGCTTGAACTCATAGTTCTTTATAAATTCAAGTTATCTCAGACAATTCAAAAAAGACAAAAATGTACGTAACTGGCAAACAACAACCAACAAATTATACCTGGACCTTTAGATCCTTCTCTTCTAGTGCTTACATGCTTCAAGTGGTAAGCATGTAAATGAAACAACAACACAACAAACAACAAAACCTAAACACATGCTGTATGGGGACAAGAAGAGTATACCACACTTTGCAAAAGACATTATGTAATTTGTCCTGATACAAGAGTAAATAATGATTTATATACCCATATACTTTAAATAAGGTCTAAGTTATAAATTATAACCCTTATACTGCCATATACCAATGGCAACATAACCAAACCCTTCTGGAATTCAATGTACAAAGCTAAATACAAGAGCAGAGTGCAGTGGAATGGAAGGAGATTGTAGTTCACACCATAAATTTAGATTTGAGAAGAACCCTACACACCAGAATCTGAAAAGTTGCCTAATACTTTCCTCTTCCATGTGTAACCTTTTGTTTTTATACAGCCTTTGATGGCTAGACTCACTAGCTTGGTGCAGTTATAGACTATTAGATACATACAACAATTAAAAGCTGTTCAACATATAACCTGCTCCTTTTTGCACTGTTTTTGTTGACCATTCAGAAAACTTCTCCCAGGAACATCAGGAAAGAACATAAAAATACTACCTGGTCTAGCTGTTTTGTGCAGAACATGAAAAGCTAGCAGGATTAATCTGTGCTCTCCCTCAGTATCATTTCAAAAGCTTGATTAATGCCAAATAGAAACATGAGACATCTGCAGATTCTCAATCAGGCCCTTTATTTTCTCGCTGTATTTCATCAATACTACTTACTTAAGGCCAGGCAAATCTCTGACGCTTGCTGCTATTTCCTCAGCTTCTGGATATAATTTCTCCACAAGTTCCAGAGGACCCCAGATAGTTTTATTGTAACTTAGAAAGGATTTTCTTACTAGGAAAAGAAAAATTAAGTAACTGAATTAATTAAAATTACTGGAGTAGCTTCCTTCACAATAGCTGGTGTGACAGAAGGGTTAATTGCTGAGCCTAGACTTCCACATAACTGATAACTGTGACACTGGTCAATTCACCAGTATTCAAAGCCACCTTCTGAATTACATCCCTGTGAACATAAAATTGCTGTGCCAGAACAAAACAGTATAAAAGGGATGACTAGCTAAAAATACAACCTACATACGTAGATACATGTAGTTGCGGAAATTCTGGGACCACTTGCAACAAATAGTATACAAAAGAGAAATAGGTAAATATGGAAATATATGCTGTGAAGCACTAATAATAACACAATTATAAAAGGTAGCAATTTTCTCCACTTCTTTAAAGCAGCATAACACACTTCAGTTTTATCTTATTCACAAAAGAAAGGAAGAAAAATGGCGTATCTGGGATGAGAAATACGCAGCTGGAGCAATTACCACACCTTTAAGACCATGCTTCAGGCAGTGTTCCATGACAACAAAGAACTGCTGCAAAGGTGGGTAGTCAGAATCCAGAGTTCGGCCAAAGCTCAGAGCTGATTCAATGAGTCCTTTGATACTCAATTTAGCCATGTTCAATAAATTTGCTCTTTCCACAGCTGTAGGATCCTTTACAGCTAAGACAATAAAAGAAAAAAAAGAAAGGTTATGGTTTAAATTTCGGAAGAGACATAAAGTAATAAAATGGTTCCTGCCCACCTTGTTCAGAAATAAACTTACCTTAATGTAGATAAACTCAAATAAATATTTAATAAGTGCTATAAACTACCATGTTACAGAAAAGCATCCACTCCGACAAACACCCTTACAGACCTTACATAGTTTTAATAGATGAATGAAAAAACAAGGCCAGAAATGTCATTTCTCAGATACATCTCTACGAAGCAGTCAGTAACTGCAAATTAAAACAGGCATCAAAAGCTCTGCTGCCTAACAGCAACTGGCGCCCTTACCATATCAAAGCAACATTCCTATTAAGGTATCTATTAAGTATTATTATTATTATTATTATTAAGGTACCTATTAAGATATCTATTAAGGTATCACACTAAGTATCGATTTAGTGTATTATAGTCTACCTACAGAAACAGACATCATACTTTTTATATATAATCACTTTCCACTGTAGTCTTAATTTCACAGTGACATGAACACGTTTTCCTTCTGAGACTGTATATAGTCTTAGCCAGCAAACCAGGAGCAGATTCAGGAAAACATTACATATTACATGCTGAAATTTGAGTTTCTCATATAGCTACACATAATCGTTAAGACATCAAGACACAGATGTCAAAATATCTATACATATTTGTGTCTGAGAAAAAATGTGAGCCTCTTCCACTACAAATTTGAGTATTGATATATGACCTTAACTCTGCACATCAGAGAGCACGAAGACTAAAAAAACCCTACCATTATAATAGACAGATATTTTCTCAGTTCTTCAAACATCAGTTAAATTACTCGTCTCATTTCTTACATACCACAGCTTTATCCAATTAGGTATTAAATATCAGAATCTTACAAAATTACTTTCTGATTTTCTGCACTGAAATATCAAATTACCCTATTATGACAGAACATAACCTATCACAATTTTCTAGGAAAAACCATAATGACTGAGATAATGTACACAACCTGACCACTGCTTGGGTCAGGCTGGTTATCAGTCGGCGGGTGGTTAGCGGTTGTATTCTCTTCCCTTGTTACTTCCCTTATCATTATTATTATTGGTGGTAGCAGCAGTGGTTTGTGTTATACCTTAGTTACTGGAGTGCTCTTATCTCAACCTGTGGGATTTACATTCTTTCGATTCTCCTCCCCACCCCTTCGGGAGCTGGGGGGGCAGAAAGGGGAAGAAATGAGCGAGCAACTGGGTGGTTCTGAGCTGCCGGCTGCGCTTAAACCACGACACCTTAAAAACTACTATTATAGTCTCTCCATTTACCAGTACTTCAACCAAAAAAAGCCCCAAACAAACCACTAGAAGATGTCAGAAAACACAGCAGACAACTAGCAAGAATGCTCTGGCAAGAATTTTCCCAGTCAGCAGTCACAGCTCACTAGTTAGCCTCTTGACTTCCTGCTCACTCAGCCACCAGGAACTGAACCAACTCTACCAAGAGCAGCCCCAGTTACCCCTGTCCGGAACAGACAGCGGCTTGCAACAACTGAAGCATTTCTGTTGGTAAAGCTGATGTCAGAGTTCCTGGATTTTTATTTGGTCTGCTATTGGCAGTACTAAATACAAGTGTTATTACAGGAAAAGACTTGCTAGAAACAGACTTCAGGTAGGTAGCTTTCCCTCAGTCTGTTTTCATAATTCAGTCTGTTTCCCCGAAGGCATCTTAGAAATTCCTTTTTCAGATTACCTCATTTTGACTTTTGGAGCTGATCTTCCTCACAGACACACTTCCATGCCTAGTATCCTTTTAAATATCAGCCCTCTTGCCTGGTCTGAAGCAGAAACACATTTTAGGTGTGTTTTAAAGCTTTGTCTACCTGTGTATAGCATTTTTTCATCACCTGCTTCTTAAAAACCATTGATTCAAAATTTCAGATGACATATTTTCTAGTAACTGCTTCTCAAGCATTGTACATGGTAGACTGTACATACATAGAGCAAAATAAGCTCCTTAAGGGCTATGAAGGGCACTTCTCACCCCAAAGCACCAGCCCATGAAAGGGACTATTTGCAGGTGGCACTGACGTCGCCTGTCTCACCAGAGGCTGACTAGCAAGGCTTGAAGAGGCAATATTCCTCTTCCAGTCTTGATAAGCAGCCAAACCCTCGCTACACTGTTTGTGCAAAAAACACAAGCAGAAAAACCAACCCAAACCTGCAGTCGCTACAGCTACAGGTCCCCCTGTCACTCAACAGCTAGCAGAAAACAAGTAATTTCCTCCACTAACGCGTCCCCACGGGCATAATCCCCTTACAGCCTGCCCCCGGCACACCACCCAGTTTGCATGAGAGCTCCCCGCACCTGCCAGTGACAGGGGGAAGGCAGGGCGATCCGCCAGCGCTCGGGCCCGTACCGGCTGACGGACCGCAGGGCCGGAGGCCGCCCCAACCGCCAGTCCCCGAGGCCGCGGGGCCGTTCCCAGCCCCAGTTCCCGCTGCAGAGGGCATTTTCGGGCTGTGCGGGCACCGCCGCAGCGCACAGCCACTACCTCCGACGCGTGAGGGACGGCTGCCGCTGTAAGTTCCCTTTTCCCCCTCCGCTGGCCGCAGCACCCCCAACCCAGCCTGGCCCCACTCACCCATGGCTGCAAAGGACGAGCCGTCACCTCAGCCGGTCCCGTCCCGCCGTCGCGTGGGCCCGGCCCGGCCCGGCCCCTCCGCCGGCGCCCGCCGGCGCCCAACGGCGCCCCCGCCGGCGGGAGGACCCGCCCGGCGGCCGCGGTCCTTCCACAGCCAGGGTTTAGCGACAAGGCTGCAGGTACTGCAGTCCTCGTACAGCCTGAGCATGGTGGCAGCAAGCTGACCACCTTGGGGAGCTGTATTTTCAGAAAGAGAGGACCAGGAGTGCCCGGAGTCCCAGCCTAGGTACATGAAACCTTTCAAGCAAGAAAAGCACAACCTGGAGCCCTCGCTACCTCTCTCATGACTAAGCTTCAACCTGTAACATCTATTGCAGATAATAACTCTGACACACATTTTCCAGTGCTAGAAAGCTAATACTATTACTCCAGACAAATGTTTGTGTTCAGGATCTCAAGTAGCATGGTGGGAATAAAAGTTAATCTTCTAAAACCACAGGTATTACAACTTTTTCATTTGTTATTTTAATTCCCTCCAAAATGCAAATCTCAGCAAACCCAAAACCACTGTAACCCCAGAGGATGAGGGTGCTTAATATCAACGAGTTGCATCTTATAAAGATGGCATATCAGTTTATGCTTACTGCACCCTAAGCACTACTATTTGCTTTGACTAATAATTAATCTAAATCATGCTCTTTCCTCTTCCCTTCTTAAGAAAGGCTAATGAGCAAGCTGTAGAACAAAAAGCTATGCTTTACCTTACCCAAAACAGCACAGGAAAGATTGATATCCGTGCCTTGGCCTTGCAAGGAAGGACAAGGGCAGCAGAGGGATAGAACATGATAACAAGACCACTTCTTACATCCATGATTCCTACCTCTTGAAAGAAAATTGCCACCTCTTAAAAGAATAACAGGAACCTATACATTTAAACATTAAACAGTTCCAGTAGTCGGGCTCTGATTCTACAACTCCGGCATGAAACAGCTTGTCTTTTTTTGTTCAGGAATCCCAGAGACACGTAAGTCTGAGTTAAAGTCATTGCAGTTTACTTTCAGGTAGCTGTGCGAATGTGATAAACACATAAATGCACAGTCTTTATCAAATCATAGGCGTTGCTACGTGGATATATGCCGCAATTGAGAGATGGGACTCTGCTTGATGCAAGCAGCGTGTCACTTTATTGCAGTTATACTGGGTCATTTATACAAGATCCGTGCTGTTTCTAGCTTAAACGCCCCTAGTTACAAGCTGCTGATTGGTGTAAAGCTTACAGGCTACAATTGTTCTTACGTTGTTACTTAGTTTCTTAGCTCAGGGCTAGCTCCCTATCTCAAGGTTTCCTCCTCATTCCTGATGCCTTTGTTCCTTGTTCTTGCTTTTGCTGACTTCCCAGCTTCAGCAGTTTTACTTTTACAGGGCGTCCTTAGTTCACCCTAACCTTTGGCCTGCTGTGGCCTGCTGCTTATTGCTAACTATTGTCAAGCCCTGCCACTGCTTGCAAACTATTGTCAACACTACTGCTAAGCCCTGCCACTGCTCACAAGCTTTAACTACCCACAGATATAACCGTATGAGTTTGCAATAACAGGAACAAAGCTCACTAAAGACACAAGATTAGAGAACAAGTTGAAAATGGCCAGAAATCTTGAGTAAAATGAAGTCACACAGCAAAAGAATTTGCAAAGGTAAAAGAAAAAAAAAGGGGGGGGGGGTGATATGAGAAAAGCTAGTGCCTGGAAAACATAGGGTTAAAGTACATTTAGCTTAACTTAGGTTGAAGATAAAGAACAATATATGTGTTTTAAGTCTGTGGAATTTAGTGGCCCCACTAAACATGAATGAATTATTTCACAACATCCTTCTAAAGTACCTTTAGCTTAACTGAGATCAAAGATAAAGAACAATGTTTGTGTTGTAAGTCTGTGGTGAGATAACAGGATTTTGTGGCCCCATTAAACATGAATGAGTTATTTCACACCATCCTTCTTTACTTATCAGTTGGTTTAGAGACAGTGCCTCCCAAACATCTGCTAGCTTTGGAGGCTCCTTGCCTGCCCATCCTACAATAAATTTTGCAGGAAGGTCACACTGTTCTAAATCCTTGCCAGCTATCAGAAAAAATTATAGATATGGCTGGTTTCAGCTAGTTTTGTGATTACTGGGGCATCCAACCGTGCCAAAGGTGAAAAGTGCACCGTGAGGAAGACTGCTTACTTCATCCCCAGGACCCCGGCCCACAATCACCGGAGAGCACTGCACAGATGCAAAGAAGAGGAAACTTATGATAAGTTTCTGAAACTAGTTATAATATTCCCCACCTATATGTGGGGAATTATGAATATGTATATGACTAATGCAATAGTAAAAGTATATAAACCTGTAACAAACAACAAATCAGTGTGCCTCTGGCTACAGTCATGTACCCAGCACTGTTGCTTTTGCTGTATTGACTTCATCCCTCAATAAAATCCGGTTATCTCGATTAGAGGAGTGAGTTCGTATTTCACAGTGAGGAACAGGAATTTGGACTTGATCTTATGGATCCCTTCCAACCTGAAATTCTATAATGCACTAAGGCAGTGACTAACCTGTGTCTGCCTTTTTTCCGCTAGTATCAACAGCTGTTTATGCATAAAGCTGTCGTAAAGGCAAACAGGAAAAGTGATGCTTTTTACAAGATACTCCTTTGATATATATGCATTAGAATGCAAGAGCATTTTAGAGAATCATACCTAAATTCTGTTTGAGGGTACTAGATCAAAATATTTAAACTATAGATCTCTGCTCAATCTAACTTTTACCATGCAACAAGAAGAAATGATGCATTTTAGAAGTAGATAGGGAAATACAGGACTGGTTTGTGCCTGTGTCTGATGGAAATATGTAGGAAGAGGGCAATACCTCAGATTTATTTATTAGCATTTGAATAGCATGCACATCATTTTCTGGATAAGCATAACCTGGCCTAAGAAAAAAGTTAAGTCTTACGAGTTTTATACACATAGATCCTAAGCACAGAAAGAAAAGCTTTTTATATAAGGATATGTTATTCTGAAATCAATTCTGTAATAAGAGTATATTTTACCCTATTTCTGATCTTTTGAAAGACCCAGAGCACATACACAGTTGAAAAAGTACGCATTTTCACCTGAAAAAGAGGATACCCTGTCAACTATTCAAACTATTTTTGTACTGTTCAAAATATTGACTATATGAAGAAAAGTATGAGCAAAGTATAAAGCACTATAATAAAAGCAACATCAAACTTTTATTTCAAACATTACAAAAGTCAGGGAACAGTTTAGAAAAAAAAAAAAAATCTACAAGTTTGTCTGCAACTCTGTCTATGCACACAACTACTTGACACTGACCCAAAAGAAAATAAACACTAATAATTAAAAAAAA
>WYDI02028266.1:0-21108 GCA_009867235.2 Psittacus erithacus | reverse complement strand
AATTCACTTAATTTAATTTTAATTTTAAATATAAAATCAATAAAATTTATAATCAATAAAATGACTATAATTATCTATTATATATTATATTATTATAGATAATATATAATTAATAAAATTAAACCGTAAATATGTACTAATTTATTAGTCTTTTTCCACATGCATTTAAACTCTTGCTCGTTTTATTTAGAAGTCAGTTTCTTTACATTATTCTTAACCACTCTATAGAGTTTTATTTTTCTGGCAAACATTTGAGTCTCCATTAAAGGACACACCTAAAGCAACTTAATCTTCCCTCACACTTTAGTGTATACAATGTCTGTGAAATTCAGTGGAGAATTGCAATTATTCCTGCTGTTGGTACACAGCCGAGACACCATGGACACTGGAAATGAGGTCATTCTATGCTTGCAAGGGCATCCAATATGGCCACACACTTTGAGCTACACTCTGTACATGATAAGAAAGTTTATAGCACATTCAATATTTGTCTAAAATATCCAAATTAAACTTTTCCGCTGCTTTTAGATGCAATTGTTCCAGCAGTACCTGTATTACATGTTTTATATGTTAACTGTATTGAGAATTTGCATCAAACCCACAATTTTGAAGGGAGAACATAATGAAAAGAGAACATTACCTTCTCTGTGTTCAGAAAACACACAGGTGTGCCTGGATCAAGTACGTTTTTCAACCATATTTTTGAGGCATCTGCAAGGTCCAGCTTCAATTTTATTAGGTTGGGCAAGTTAACAGTGGCATTTGACACCTTCTCTGAGCCACATTCCAGTTTGCCTTCATACACTAACATGTTACTCAGTGACATAATTTTACTGAAGATTGAAAGAACAAGAAGAGGCATTATACCTTGCATTTTTAATCCCACAACATTAAAAACCCAGTATAATAGATAAAAGTTTAAAATACCTATTCATTCTGTATTGCACAGTCAATTGGACAACAGCATTTTGGTTTTGTTCCAGCCTTTTAAATAAGCTTTCACTCATGCCAAGATCTCTGTCACAAAACAAAAAAATAAAACCAACAAAGATGCATCACTTGAAACACTGCAAAACCCTTCCAAAAATTCATGTTACTAATAACAGTCCAGTAGCATTTTCTCTTACTTTGCTTCTGCATTCAGTACAAGTGGAGGCAACTGCTGATGATCCCCTACCAGCACAAACCTCTTGGAGCAGAACAGTGGGCCCAGACAGATGAGCTGGCTTATCTGGGAAGCTTCATCAACAATACAGAAATCAAACTGCCTCTGAACAAAGACAGGGTGATTTACTCCCATGCAAGATGTTGCTACCACTGCCTGAAAATTGAGACACATTTTAAGGATAAGATACATCTTATATCCTTTAGTACTACATTTTCCAGATTAAAAAAAAAAAAATCCCACTAAACTAACTTGTAAATCAAATAAAATTATTAACCTTCAAAATCAGACCAGCACACCTTAGTTACCTATTGGTCTCATATGCTTGCATTGATTGCAAGGGATAAACCAAAACCAGCTTATAGCAGACTGTAGTAAATAACTTGCTCCTGCCACGTGTTCAGTGTATCAGGTTCTACGCAAATACAATCCATAGAGTGTGCTGAAATGACTACTGTGGAAAATTACATGTTTGGTTGGGTTTTCTTAATCCCAAAGGTAAAACTGCAGCACAGTTATTTCCAGTGCTGTGCTTCCACTGCAATACAAAATGACTAGAATATGAAACATTAAGTCACATCCCTTATGACTTTAATCATTCCCCTGCAATGCCTGTCAACAAAAAAAGTAAATGGCATCTTTTGCAAAGTTGGCATTTATTCCAACTACCACGAAGATTCATTCTATCAAGAAATTTAATTGAAAGCTGCCACTGATTCAGTTTACTAAGCTCCCGTTATGGTTTGCATGGATATTCACACAGGCAGCCCTTATTCTTCAATCAAAAGTTAGTGTTTGGCCAGGACAGTTCCACAATACATCACTTCCTCTTCCCCATCTGCTCTTTGTTTTAATGGCCCAACGAGCACAAGTGTGAGTTAAAAAACAGACTAACAGCAGCAACAGGTGCATAATGATAGAGAAGGTCACAGCAGTTCACTACCCCCACCCCCCCACATGATCTCAGATAAAGGCACTGGAGTCTTTGGGACTTATTACAAAGCTAAGTTACCTTTTGTAGACACAAACAATGATTTTCAACTTTCAGATAGTTAACACTGGTCATTATTGCTATACAGAAATTGAAGAGATGGAGTATCTTTTTCAGCTCAGATTTCATATAGCAATAACACACCTTTGGGATGAGTTCCTTCCCTGTGGCATCCAACCAACCGTAATACTAATGTAGTTATCCCTTAATTATTGGCAGGGCTAGCACAAAAACTTTTCTCACCTGACTGTTATAGACCTTTTCCAGATCTGCTACAGATTCAATTGATTTGGACCTGAAAATTTCTTCTTCTGTAAATTTCTGTATATCTCGATGAACCTTCTGAGCTCGCCCCAAGCGCAGGAAACTCACTTTGAATTTGGCTAGCTTTAGCAGGATATTGTCCACAGCAGTGTGTGTAAAACTAGTCAGAAGAACACTGAAGCCACAAGCAGAAAGAATTCTCACCTAATGAGTTGCAAAGGGAAGGAAAAGGTATTAGTTCATAAAGAAGAATCAGCAATCCCATGTTTGACTAGGTGAAAACACAAAGTTTTGGAAGGAGTGAGTAACGAGTGTGACTTAATTTATATCAGTCTTTCTAGCCAGATCTGCCAGTTAGCTATTGTCAAAGCAATATGGGCAATAGACCTGATGGTTCTCATAAACAGCAGGCCTACTATACATGTCACAAACAGTGAGAGCTAAGAAAATACACACACACTCAAATTGCACTGAAAAGAAGGAACTGCAACCTAAAGATCCCCACTGTCAGAACAAGTCATGCAACTGATTCCCACAAGCACTGTTCTCCATGACAATTTATCCACAACAGATTCAGCAGAACAGGCTGATCTGATGATAGCAGCAGCTGCCTGCTTCCCAGCCTTCTCTTTTCCCATGAGTTGATGACAACTGGAAATGAGATGACACTGCAATTTCAAGAAAAACTTGCTCAGCCCACAGTCTCAATCCAGTATGCTCCTATAGCTTATTCCTGGGGAAAGAGAACCACTAACTAGAGGAGACGGCTAGCAGGCTGTACATAGCTGCAGCACCATGGGGTTATAAAATTTACAGTGAACAAGTTACTGAATTCCCCAAGGAGTCCCTTTTCTGAACTGTAACTCAGGATTTGAGGACAGCTGGGGCCAAAGAATTTTAATATTAAAGTGTCACAGAAGTGATTAAATACCACACTTCAATCTCCTCCCTCCCACATACGTTCCTACACAAGCAAGAGACTCCTACTCCATAAAATACATTTTTAGTTATATTAAATATAAGTTCTTAAGTAGAAGGAAATGCATCTTCTTTGAAATTATGCAGACACCAGTAGACTATGTCACAACAATTTTGGGCAATATGCTTTGGACACAATTTGTCTAATGCTATCCTCTAAATCTCATTAAAAAAACTAAACATCAAGGTACACGATCTTACTAGAGCACATATTGTAGTAGTTTTTCCTGTTCCAGGCATACCCACAATAAGTGTGTAGTCTTTTGAAAGGAGCACTTTTTTCATTGCCTGTTTCTGAGGCTTATTTAGACCTTTAAGAAGAAAAATCAAAATGAAATGTCTATACTTCATAAACATTATAATAATTGCTAGTTAGTAAAACAAAACTATAGTTTCCTCCTCCACTAGACCCCTTAAAGAAAAAAAATTGAGCAGAGTAAGTCTGTATGTTCTAATGAAGTGATGATATTAAACATAATATACAAAACACATAATATAGCATCTGTACTACTGGAAATAAATCACTGAAGATATTTTTATTCTTGGACCTTTTGTGCCTTTTTTTCTGCTATCCTAAATGACTGCCACCTCCATATGATATCATGTATAGGCATTTCTATTTTATCATACCCACTTTCACATTCAAGCATGCAGCTCACAGAAAAGGGAAACGAGTTGCACATATAGCATCATTTTGTTTAGAAGCAGCATTCTGTCAGAGCTGTGCTTCCCCAGCCTGATGTAAATAAGCAGTACATTCCAGCTATTTGAGCCAAGCAAAGCTCAAGGAAAAAAATAAGCCTTCAGACTGAGTTTTAATGAAAAGATCTGTTCACCCTAAGAGAATCCAGTTAAATTTCTGCTTTCACAGAAAACTCTGTCAGAGAACAATGTCACCAAATACCAAACACTGCCACGTACCTAAGTAAGTTTTGGTTTTAAAAAAAGACATTAAAAAGCACTACAAAGTATCACACACTACAGAACAGCCAACAAGTCAACAAGAGTGATTATGCAAGTGAATGCTTACACCAAAGCTCATCTCATTCCACTCTGTCGGCTTCCTCTATCCCAAGAGCCTTCCCTGTTCCTTCCTTTTGTAAAGGTTAGGGAGGTAATTATACAGTGCACTGTTTGAAATTGCAAGCTGCAGCAACAGGAGTAAAATAAAGCTGTACACAAATATCTGGTCAGGTCTCCCAACTAGTTTAAGACTTATTTAATCAAAGGAAAACATGCAAGGCATGAACTTGTTTTTAACTTTTAGGCAGAAAACTGTCACTGGAACCAAAAGTAGGAAAAAACCCTTATATTTAGTGTGATAAATGTTTTGGCTATAGAGATGCACTGCCTAACAGGATTTTGGAGAAAACCACTTTGTACCTTTTAAAATATTTGCAACAGTTTCCTTTGCTTCTGGAGGAAGGACAGAGCTCAAATGCTGAATAAAACGTGGTTTGTGGAAGTCAATTATCAAGTTGCGGAGCCTTTCACTGTGAATAAAAGAAACCAACCAAGAAGAGTTATCAGTTGAGAAACTTCCCCTGAAAATATTGAAAGTGTGAAATTAATCTGATTTCTCATACCTGACTGGGGAATCTTGCATCAATTTAGAAAGGTTTTCAAAAGTGACTCCTATGCCAAAATTGCCTTCTTCATGATCCAACCTAAATATGATGTTCTTAGGGAGCTTTGACAAATTCCTGAAGGATGACAGTAACATGGACAAAATAATTCTGTTTACAAGTGGTACGTTGATGATTAAAGACTTGTTACTAAGTGTTAAAGGATATCTGCCAGGGGTCCTAGGGTGAAGCAACAACTAGAAGAAACACACTTAACTGACCTAAATAAAACACTACTGGAGCCCAATTTAAAGCCTATATAGTCCAAATAACAAAAATTACTATTAGTACAGTAATCACTGTATCCATATAGTCTCACATTGGAGTCACAAGTAAATGGACATTTGCAAGCATGCTTTTATTCAAACAACATAGTTAAACAGATAAGCATATATGCTGACCAAGTATTGAACTTCTCAATCAAGGTATGAGAATTTCTGAAGGGTACCTCTCCAAAAACAGTCAGAGAAGTCAGAACTTGTCAGAGCTTTTAGGACACACAGAAGCACCCTTCCTGAAGCCAGTATCATAGTGTCTTCAAACAGATATTTTGCCTTATATTCTATTACCTGTCCAATAAACAGGAGACCTTTGTCACACTGACTTCATTAACATAGCCAGTAGCCAAACCAAGTAAACCATTTTCCTCTCCACTCACAACCACTCGATCACCAACCAATAGGTTTGTGCCAGGGATGGCACCATTTCCACGTTGGAAGAAATGTAGGTACTTTCCCTCCGAAATTTCTTGTACTTCTTCAACTCTGATCATGTTCCCAACACAATCTCCAGCCTTCTCTCTGAAGATAATGGAAAAATAAATATGCTTTAATATTAAGACACTCTCAGTGAGAGAAACATATGAAAAAAAAAGTAAAAAACATACCACCTATAACCAACCACACCCAACAGACACTCCCCCTCAAAAATAAACCCCAAAACAAAAAAAAAAAACAAAACACAAAAAAAAAGCACTCTACAAACAAAAAACCCTAAAGTGACAAAACAAAAAACAAAAAAAACCCACAAAAAACCCCCCACAAACCATGCACACCAAGAACCAGGAAGATTAAGTAGTCAACCCTTATACTTGTTCTAAGAACAGACTCTAGTATTTAGGCTAAAGTTATCTATAATCTCCTGTTAAAAAGCAAATAGCAAAATGTACAGATCCACTTCACTAAAATGTTCCATATTTGCTTATGGAGTTGCTTGTTTCACTTAAAACAACTCAGCTACATTTCACTTTTACAGATAACCTGAAATGGGCCTACAAACTGTCAATTATTTTTTCCCAGCTGCTGGATCAGGTAACACATAACAACATGCTACTTCAGCCAACAAGAGCCTTCAGCCTGCTTTTATCCACATTCACAGCCACACCTAGGAGTACAGACAAAATGCACCATTGTTTGCCAAGTAAGCCCTCAGGAAAAGGGCACAATGAGATAGGCTTCTGAAGATTAAGGCTGCCACTTGCTGCTTCCCAAGTGTCACTTAAAAAACAAACAAACAAACAAACCAACCAACCAACCACAAAACCAATTAAATTTCACAAAAACTCTACCTTGTACAAGTAGCACAGGTGACTATTTCTACAAGCACTATTCTACACTCTAAAACATCTCGTACTCTTTGTAGTGAGAAGACAAGTTACAATGCTTCATTTCCAGTTACTAAAGGGAACATTATCTGTACCGAGTTAGAATTTACATCTTACCTTTCCGAAGCCGGTATCATCCATATATTTTTATATCCCTTTTTACCCTCTCCACTTTGCAGTTCCAAGGTTAACATTAGGTACCACAGGCTGAAATACTCTAAGTGGGAGGGTTTCAGGTGCTGGGTCTTTCTTTCAATAATGGGTACCATAGCAGGAGGAAAAGACACACTGGCCATCTTCTGTTCCACAGCTCTAGAAGCAGAGCCAAACACAGGAAAGAATCAACATATATCTTTTTTTTCTTGTAAGTCTGCATGTAAATAATGCTGATCTAAGTATACACCGTAACATACCAGATAGATTCAACTTTATTTCAGTGATGATAGATTGTTCATGTGAATAAAGGATATAGATTAATCTCATATGACTAACTTTACATCTTCTCTGTGATTTTGAATTATGGAGGACAGTAAGTTAATCAAAGAACAGCTAAAGACATTTCAAAAATAGTACTGTATGCATTCAGATAGTTGATCTTTTATTCCTTTTTTGCAACGTATGAATACGATATTGAGATTTAGCTAAGGAAAGTGGATTTAATAGTTAATACACAATTAATGACTTTAATTCAATTTATCTCAAAACTAAGTATCAATTGACATTATACCTAATCAGAGATATAAAATGCAACAAAAAAAAGTTGCTGCAGAAGTGAACAGGTACCCAGTTAGCAATAATCCTCTTGCTCTAACAACTGAATATTAGAAGTACTATTTCACAAAAACTAGTTTACGAAAACCTATCGTGTATGGCCATTAATCTAGCTCCTTCAACCTACACTTTCACCCCTACAAGTTGAAAAACAATCATGCATTATATTTACACAAGATTATCCCAAAAGCTTTCCTGTTCTAACATATTTCATCTCTTCGATATACAATTTTGTTTGTTTTTTTGTGCAACATATAAACAAGAGTAAAACCTAGTTGTTTTTAAAACAATTCAGTAACTTTATGCGAAAATTTGTCAAGTATTTGCTCATTACCTCTCTTCAACAGGAGATGCAACATTTTAGCAGAGTAATAGCAATGCGCCTGTCCTGAGTAAACCAGAACAGTATCAGTACTTGCGTGATGCCCTATAGGAAAGCAGTCTCCTACAGAGTCTAAGTGAAAGAGTTGCTGTCCAGCCATAATTCAGTCTTAAAAAACTGCTATTTTAAACAGCTGAAATAATATACCTTTTAAAATCATTATTTACTTAGATGCAACAGAAAACAGTTATTGCCATCAAGTATTTTGTTGAGTCTTATCTCAGACCTTGCCTTGCAGAAAGTGTACCTGAGCAAACACACTGAGTGTCTGCGTGAGCAGGGACCTGCACTATAAAAGTTGCAGTGGGGTCTGTGAAGCATTCTTTTGGAGTGCAAGAGTCCTCAAAGAAATAAGAGGGGGCTGTCAACCACAAAAATGAAACCATAGTATCAAAATCTATAATTATTCAAGCTTATTTAAAAACATGAGTCAAAACTTTTTTCTTTTTACCTGCCATATAGAAAACAATTGTGTACTTGGGAGCAATATTTACAGGCTTGACTGTCATCTACTACAGGAGGCAAAGCAGCAAGCTGTGAATTTTGTCTTCCCATAGCAGATTCCTGTGTGCTGTGCATTAAGTAGAAGGCCACATGGTTTCTTAACTTCATTAATTCTGTCAAAGAATTAAAAAACAGACTAAGCTGAAGGGCTTGGTTTTGAGTTTGTCTGTGATACTAACTCAAAAAGTAACTAGCTATCAACTTTTTATCAGCAAAGAAACATACAGCAAAATCCTAGCAGAGTACTAACAGAACAATTAAGTTCTTAGCATAAACTTATTGGAATTGGTAACACTGTAACAAGCAATACATCCCTAAGCACAGACACTCATAAGAGTAAACCTTATAACTATTACTAAAAAGTTTCACTTTAATTAAGATAATTAAGATTTGTGGGGAAAGAGAACAACCTTACCTCTTCGGTCCATGCGACCTCCAGAAACAGGGTACATAGTACCAGTTTTAAGATAAAGAAGAAATCCAGCTTCAGGATCTACTCTCCGTTCCAAATTCAACAATGTATACAGAATAACCTGCGAACATTATATACAAAACTTATTGCAATGTATTAAAATCAAAATACTTTATACAGTGTACTTAATTTTTCCATAATTGGTATGGTTAAACAGCCACTAACATGACAACTAATCTACAAGCCATAAGTAGTAAGCACCTAACCAAGAGTTTCAATTAAAAGGCATCTTCCTTAACAAAAGCTTGTACATAAGGCTACTACCTCTAGATCAGGCCAGTTAACTGGGAAGATATATAACACTAATTCCTCGAGTAATCTGCTTGAACCTAATACTTGCATACAGTAAGAAGAGACTGAAGAAAAGATACACTAAGATTAAAAAAAGCCCCAAACAAGCAACAACCTACAAATGCATTTGAAAGTGGTAAATATATATACTTCTCACTGGTCAGTTAATTTTCATTTCGTACCAGCAGCTTCGGGCATGCTAGGATCAGCCATCCATAAATCTAGATGATGCCACATACAAAATGTTTCATATTCATAAGACAAAATAGATCAACTAATAAAATAATAAAAAAAATTACATAGCCATTGACAGTGAAATTAGACATGGTTTTTGTACCTGACTTCTGTGCTCTATGGAATTAGATTCCTTGCCAGACTTGAGCTCTAATGGCATTACCCTAGACTGTGCTCCATGCTGGCGATGAATTTTCACTCTGGCTGTAACATCAATCTTTCCCTTCAATCCAAACCTGGGAGACCATATATTCTCTTCAATGTCTAAGATATCTACAATCTCTATCTTACAAGAGAAATCTTCTGTTTTTTCACCACTTGACCTAGGAAGAAAATGAAGTTGGAAGGTAAGTTTCCCTTATTTCTTACTATTGAAATATCAAAATGTGTTGTAATTAAATATTTATGGCTTTGCAATATAAGTACTCTTCAGGCACTAACTTTCTATCTAAAGCGCACTGAGTCTCACTCAAACTCTCTTCCCCTTACAGAGAAGCCATCATATCAGAAAGCTACTTTAAATTGCACATTAACTGTGTTTAATAGGTTTTGGTCTCTTCTGAATAACCACACTCTAAAATACTTTGTTTTTAAAGTTTAATGATAAACACTGATTTTATACATATACAGATTTTACTCAGATCTGTCATCTCAGCAAAACTTTCACACATGGCTATTAACAGCAGAAGTCATAGACAAGAGCTTAGCAGCAGCTGAGTAAAACAAACATTTCACTGATAAACCGTTACCTTAGTGAAGAATTACATTTCATTAATAAATAATTTCACATTCTGATTTGTAGTCTTGCACATGCCTACAGTAATAACAGAATCATAGACTCCTATGATTTGGGTTTGGGTTGGAAGAAACCTTAAAGATCATCTAGTTCCCTGCCATGGGGAAGGATACCTTCCACTAGGCCAGGTTGCTCAAAGTCCCATCCAACCTGGCCTGTAACTTCTAATACAGCAGATCAAATACAATAGCTTTTCTAATTACTAAAATTTCTACTTTTTACTACCTTGTTTACAAGGATTTTAAGACCAGTATGATTTTTATATCAGTTCACCCTGAGCTGACAAAATGTTTAACATCTTCCCTATTGCTCATATTGGCAGCTAAACATGTAGCACTCAAGATAAGCCATTTTGGCAGTAAGGCCATAAATCAGCTCCGTATGCAAACAGATCTGCATAAAAAGTGTTGATCCAAATATGAAAGGTGAACCAAACAAGATACACAGTGTAGAATAGTTTAAACTTTTAATTCTGGCTTCTTACAATTTTATTTGCATTTTATTCTGGTTAGCTGGATTGTGCATAAAGTCTTCTGCCCATTTCAAAAATGATGGCAAATACTCTTCCACTTCTCTCATTATTTCTGTTTGTCTCAGATTTAAATGATACCTAAAAAATAAAGCCATGCACATAAGACAGAAATATTAGATTTGCTGCTGGTACAAACAAGACTTTTCATGAAATAGCAACAAGATTACTGGAAATAACTATCAAGTTTTAATAAACATCTATAAATTGTAGATAATGGCAGATTCATTAATGTTCAACTTGCTGATTTATTCATAAAACTATAACTGAACAACCACTATAAAAGACAGAACACATTGTGTTCATTTCTGATGTAGCCTTTGAAATGTCAGGTGTAACTCAATGAAAGCATCAGCATGGTGGATGTGATGAAATGAAACTAATACCTAGACTGTAAAAAAGGGGTACCAGACCCATGCATCTTAAAATGGCTAATCCTATGCTTTATGTAAAATTGAAATCATTAAAAAAATAAAATAAAAATTGAAACACAGCCATTTGTTTTTTGCCTGAATACTGATGTGCTACTTGTTCTTCACATACATTTTGACAGGCTTTAAACCATTTTAAATTTTAATTGGAAAGGAATCATGATCATCTGCAGTTGCTACAGTTAGGAATACACATGAAAGCCTAAGTTTCATTAAACTGAACTTAATCAAGTGCATTAGATAATTCAGTGCTGGCATTCTACAATTCAGTGGATATAATGTCATTTTTCTACAGCAACAAGGACATACAAGTGAGTTTTGCACAAAAAATGTTTATACAAGTGCAAATGAGCACAGCCAGCAGACATATGTAACTTACTTTTCAATCCTAACAATTAATAACCTAGACACAAAACCAGTAATTGCAAGTCATCAATTTCAGAGACGCAGAGTGATACAAAAGGCTTTCAGTCATCTTAGAAGTCACAATTCAAAATGTCTACCTTCATAACAGAACTAGTGTAATAAATATTTTAATTAATTTTAACTTCCAACACATCTGGGGCTAACAGATACTGACATTGCCCAATATACAATTCTTCACTATATATATATATATTTTACACTACTTAAATTACATTTTAATCAAGTCTATATTTCTACCATCTTTGCAGAGAAAACAGGTTAAAGGCCCTCTAACAACTGAGCCATTAAGTAATCTGAAAAAGAACATGAAAATATCAGACACTCAGTGCTTGGTCAGTCACAAGTTTCAAGTTAATCTCCTGAGGATCAAAATTAGTTATACTTATCACATTTAACTCAACTTTGGGAGATGCCTGGGAATTTAATGTTACAGGCACAAGCACTCAACCTGCTTGGCCTGAAAGAAAAGACATCCCACACATACAGTTTTTCCAGAAGCATAGTTCAGATCTGTAGAAGCTGCTCAGCAGGGAAGGCAAATTACACTACAGAACATTATCTTACTAAGAAATACCCAAGTTTCATTAAGCAAGGTCATTTGGCAGAACATTCTCAGGATATTAGCGCTATGGTTTTTAAATTAAAACTAAGGTTCTAAGATACATCTGCTAATAAGGTTCTAAGAGAAGTCTGCTAGCTCAAGTGCTCCTACCCTGAATTCCAAACATAAAAGTCACCTGCAATGCTACTTACATTTCTTTGAGATACTTCTGTCCATACACAATTTTATTTGCAAGTTCTTCTACTTTTTCTTGTGCCAAGTTATTTGCTACTGATTGCTGGAAAATTTCATGAAGAATTGTACCAACAAGCATTTGGCGCGAACCAGAATCTGAGCCCTGCAAACAGATGTTACATAACATGTATATCTGTGAAGATTCACACTCACTTTGTGCCAACTTATCTATAAAATTTCTTGGTTTTATTTGCTGCACAATGTACTGCACTTATGTGATTCTAAGACCATTAGGGCTTTCACTTCACTAATACCTGTTCAAACCTGACTGTGAAAACAGACAGTTTGAAATGCGTCTCTCCCTCTTTATCTCCCATTTTTATCCGAACCCTGATAATGTTAGGATACAATCACTATGTGACTGACAGGTGAGAAACATAGATTAAAATCTGTTTTGAGCAAGTTTTGCTTGCGGGTAGTATTAATATTAGTATTTTCTAATGCAAACCCTTTTACAATCTTACAGATACTATCTTTTTGTATGCAGCAGTTTCCTGTGTGTTAGCAACTCGCACAGAATTATTCCAAATATCACCAAAATGGCTCAGAAACCCATGTAAGCATCACAAGGATTGGGCTGTGTAGACTCATAAGAACTGAAAGTGGCAATCAGTTATGACCTCAGCACAAGCCACCACCAAACAACTGGAAATCTAATCACTGTGGTTTAAGTACTTACTGGTATCTTTTACAGATCTGGCACTTGTGGGCTGCATTCACAACTGGTGGATGGCATTACCCCAGAGTCAGGACTTTCTGCATTGTCCCTTCCAAAGGATTAGTTTGCTCCTATTACTCCTCTAATGAAGGGTTGACACCATTTCAGTTTTCTCCTGTGCTTTAATCTTCTTGTTTTAGTCACAGGCTCCCAGCCGGCCCATGTACATTGATTCCTGGCCCATTTGGATTTATATCCCTACCACATCTGGAAGTTTTCCTCAGCTGAAACTGGCAGCTGTGGCTTCACTGCCACGTATCAGTGCTGACACTACCACAAGAAACTTTTCCTGTTTCCAAGTTCTAGCAGCTGGATTCAGATTACCGAATCAGCCACAACAATTCTTAATGAATTGGCTGATTTTTTCAGATGCTTCTAACTTGGCCAAGCGTGGCTATGTATTCATATGGTTAACAAGAGGCAAGAGGCAGATCACTCACAAGGGATTCACATCCACCCAAAAATGTGGCAAGAAATTATCAAAAAGCTGCCGAAATTTTAAGTGGGAAGACATTTTTTTTTGTTCTATTAGCTATATTAAGAATATAGAATTATTTCTGCCACAATTCTCGAAAAACAAGAAGTTCAATGAAAGACACACAGTTTCCATTCCAAGTTACTGCACTGCAAACATTAAGAAAAGCTATAAATAACATTTTGCAATACAGCATCTTGGTCAATATTGGACTAAACCACCAGTCTCAATGGAACAGTATCCCATCAATACACTTCATGCTTTAGAATTAACACTTACCCTAAACCTTTCACTCAGCACTGCTCTTCTCATACACCGAATACTATTTGATATTGTAGTACCAGAAAGCAGCAAATCTGGGTAAAGGACCAGGTATCCAGACTGTTCATCAATGACCCAGGTACCGGAGCTACACTCGCCTTCTAAATGAATTATGTCTCCTGGAACAACCGGAACAGACTCCCTATAATGTAATACATTTGAACAATCATTTGCAAGCTATGGACACAATGTATTAGAAATTATACGTTAACAGAGCAGATTCAACATACTTTGAAACAGGCGATTATTGCAATTCTTTTTTAAGAACTTGACCTAAATCAATTCTGAAAGTGAATAAAGGAACTTTTACTGACAAAACTTCAATCATTTTGAATAGTGGATCATACACCAGGAAAACTGGAATGCATGGAAATCCTGTTGCCTTCAGGTCATTCCAGATCTAGGTATAGAGCCATTTCAGTATCTTTATGCTGCTAAGTAACATAAGCACACCTATGTGTTTCAAAGAATAAGCTAGCCTTTTTTGTTCTGTAACACACCATGCAATCACTACACAAACACCTAAATTAAAATCCTATCCTTGCTTGAAAAAACTTCTGCAGGAGACCTCAAGCTAAGACGAATTTAACAGACTGTATAAAACCTCATGTTTTACAAGCATAGCTTTGTACATTTATACGTATGATAAAAGTACATCATTTAGCAGAACATTTTAATTGTTGCAAGGCAACACTTAAATAGCCTGCTTCATGTTTATTGTCTTGTTTGTTAGTACAAAGACATATTAAAACTTCAAGGTAGCAATACCCACTCAAGATACAAGACATCAGTTTTCTCAAGGTGAATATTGATTACACTAATATTGCATTAAATAAAGGTTACCTCAAGACTTCATATCACCTTTAGGACTCATCTCAAATCTAACACAAAGAAAATTGATTTAATAACCCAATATTTCATCCTCTTTTCAGACATTTATATTCTTGTATGGATTACCAGCCGTTCCTAAGAATGCACAGTTCTGTATCTTGTAGCGACTGAGATGCCGTAATTGTCAAGTGCTTCTCAGCATCACTTCCATTTCTCTGTAGTTTGCTGACTTCCAACACACAGTATCTGTTGTTCAACCCATTCTTAAGTATTGTGTCAGAAAGGTTGGTTGCTTTCTTCTGAAAACTGAATTAACAATTCATTACATCGACATAACATAATTTGAAAACAGGCAACCCATACACAAGAAAGGGGAAAGCTTCAAGCATAAACTCAGTTTTAACCCTCTGCAATTTTTATATATACTTAGTGTGGCTTTTTAGTTCTAAACAGGTAAAGCATCACATTGTCTCTTAGATGAGAGGGATGAAAAACTAACATTTGGGCATAAAAATCACAAGGAAGGAGATATAAATATAAAGCTGCTATATCCTGCAGCTAGTGCTTCCTTTTGATGCCCATATATCCATATTCATTTATGGATCAATTATAACCGTACTGCAAATCCTGCTCTTGCAAGAAAGCTTTTCTCTCCCTGAACACTGTAAAGCACACGAGAATTTCCAGAGACATTCAAGTACCTCAGAGCCAGCTGGTTTTTTTCCACCTAAAGCTAATTAGAAAATAGGTATTCAAGTTTCAGCTCCCCTCTGGACAATAACCAAAACAACAGACAGAGAGGCCAGGCCAGCCACTCTCCCGACGCAGACCGATGTCTGCGGGAGCTCCGAATGCAGCTCTGAGAACAGCGGGTTCCTCTCACCGACTACTCCGAGCATTCCCGACTTCTTCCCAGCTAAAGGCCGCGTCGCCCCGGCGGCCCTCACAACTCCCTCCCGCGCCCGCAGCGGCAGAGAAGGCTGCCAGGCACGCCCCGCGCGCCACGCTTTACATTTCAAACCTCCCGCGCTCGTGCAGCGTCACTCGGCTGTTACCTCTCTGCCATGAGCGGGTCCTCACGCTGTACGCATGCCACGTACGACTTTCCGCCCCAGCTCCGCAGCCCAGCCCCAATAGAAACAAGCAGGTAAACGCACGACCCCCAAGCCTCGCACAACACCCCCACAGCCCGCCAAGGCGCAAGCGCAGTACAGCCACATTCCCCTCCCGCCTCAGTGGGAAACCCCTCCCCTCGCCTCGCCTCGCCAGTCCCAGCTCGGCCACTGGCGGGGGACGAGCAAGCGCAGCCAATGAGGAGGCTGACTGGAGGGCGGTTCTTTGCCGGGAAGGCAAGCGGGGTTGAAGGCGCGAAGTGGCGCGCGCCTCTCTGAGCTGTTGCCGCAGAGGTAGGGCCCGCGCCGTGAGGGACCCCGAAGTTGCCCTGGGGCTCGTGGCGATTACGCCTGCGCGGAACAGGATAGATCTCAGCCCTACCTGTCGTAATTTATTTCCATAGCGCCAAGTGCTGTTAAAGCCGCGGCCCCTCTTCTGATACCTGTGCAGTAGTACGATGTAAAATTAGATATGCTTTTTGCTCCCAACTACTTATGGGAGTAAATTTTTTCCTCTGATAAGAAATTGTTATGTTCTGAGCTGACACTCCCTGACAAAGGCTTTCTGAGGTGACACAGAAGCTTCAGATACACAGATTTTTTATTTTTGCCACAAAACCACTTCCTCAGCAAAGGATTCTGGATCTGAGACCATCACTTTTAGCAAAGATTGAAGGACTCTGGTATTATGTATCTTCTTAGTACGGCAGTGTCACTTTTCTGTAGTTCAAATGAAAATTACATATTAAGAGTTTAGTCTTGTATCTACTTAATGTAGCCAAACACTGGGAAACAGCACAGAGGCTCCAGTCCTGCAAAGACAACAGTTTTGGGCAGTGGCTGGACCTCCCAACAGAAAGAACAAGCATGGATTTTAAAAGGTGAGAATATACTTAAATTAGCCCCTTTAGTTTTCTTTGGGATAGTGCCAAACTACATGCAGTAAATTATGTTCATGTTGCATTCCACTGCAGAACCTCTTAATATGAGCTTACTTGTAATTTAATAATTATGTAGTAATACTATCAAATGCACAGTCACATTATTTGGTATGGTATTAAGAGATTACATAAATACTTCTACTTTGACCACTGGATAACCTTGTGTTCTGCAGTCTCTTTGTTGCCTATGCTGCTCTTATACACTAAAAAAGAAATTTTGCTTCTCTTATACACTAAAAAAAAAATTTTTAACAGAATATGGTTATAGAAGTTTAAAATATACTTTAAATATGTATTTTATTTTAAGTTAGGTACACTCCAGGAAGTCTGGGGAATTTGTACGGAGTCTGAAATCCAGAAAAATACCAAACATTACTTTAGTACCAAAGTTGCCCTGAAGTGTTCAGGCTGTGACTTTTTAAATTCTTTCTGGCATCACTAGTTGAAAGAAGCATTCCTACAATTTGAAGATGCATAAGCATTCTCCAAGTTTGAACTGTGTAAATTATGGAATTTATTGTAAAAAAAAAGAAGTGTTATCACGAGATAATTAAATTTTTTCCTTCCAATCCCGTGACAGAGTGAGGTACCTATATTTATGAACAGTTAACATGCTTTATATGCCCTCATTTTTTAGGCCATACATTGAATCATGGAAATCTATGAGGGGAACCTAAAGGTGTGTCTTCCCCCAGCACCTGACTCAGTAATATATATTTGCCTGCTGCCACCCCAGGTAGCAAGTTTATTCTTAAAAGGTAAACTGAGATTAAATTTACCATGCATCAGATTTAGCAAGTGTGCAGTCACAGTGTGAGCTGGTTCAGTAAGGCAACACTAATAAAACCCATTATTTTATTTTTGTGGTTAATGTCTCATCAGAACAGTAAAAGCACTAGGTAGTCAATCCACCCTGGATGAGGCAAAATGTCAAACAGCACCCAAAGGTTAAATAGCAAAACAAAACAGTATAAATGGCAAGTAAAGCCATCAACTTCCTGAACTGTTTTACTATGCAACCGTGCTAGCAATATGGTAAGAGAATATGTCAGATTCTGCCAATAGGAATGGAAAGGAGTAGAGTACAGGAATCATAACTCAGACCAGCCTGAAGCATCCCAAGATTCACTCTGAGGATGCACACAGGGCAGTCTATCACTCACATCACTGAAGCAGAGATCTCAGTTGAACAGACTCACACTACTTGCACAGAATAAAAACAGTTAAGGACCAAGCAGACAGGACAGAGACCTTTTGTTTTGTACATGTTTTTCTTTAACAAATATAGTCATATTGAGGTGCAAATGTAAAAGAAGGCATATAAGTGCCTTCAGCACTCCTTTATTTAAGGAAAGAGGGAAGGAATTTGAAGAGTCAGAATTTGTCCACTTAAGAGGTCTCAGCTCATTTAAATGAGCAACAAAAAAACATCAGGAGAACATTAGTAGGGAAAATCTTCAATTCTAAGAATGTGGAGGTGAAGTATGGAGTTTATTGTAAAGACACAACGTTTAATTGCTGTGCACAAACTCCCCCAGGACTGAGATTGTCAGCACGTATCATGGATTAAGCCTCTAAAAGACTGTCTCAAGTAGAAGAGTCCTAAAATGTTGAGGATTTCTTTCCTATTATGTCGAAGAGTATTGGAAATAGGTGGGTTTAAAAATATCCACCAAGACTAATTGCTAAACAAAAAAAAAAAAAAAATACTAGATAGAACTATTAGCTCTATCTAACTATTATGATACGGACAAAGTCAGATATTCAGGCTCCTTACATGTGCTGAAAAAATAAACAGAAAAAATAATTAGTATGTGATTAAGGTATAGAAATGAGCTCTGCTGGACCCGAATCTTGTACTTCTTGCTGTCTAAAATTAGATATTGCTTATTCAGTACATTTAAAATACTGAAGAGACAGATAGGGGAAAAAAGTGAATATATCAGTCCTTTTTTAATACAGTGAATTTAGCTCTACTGCAAGGACTACAATACAAAAAAAAAACAGAAAAAAACCACTGATATTGGTTAGTTTTCATTTAAATGAAACTAAATGATCAGATGAAAATTCTTATTTGTTGTCTCTTAATTAAGAATGACAATGTTACACAGACTTACCTACATGCATTCCTTCTTACTGTAATACATTCAAATCACACACATTAGTTCAAAATTTTTAATAAAATAAATTCAAATACATTTCATTTTCTGTCCATAGCTCCATTGTTAAGTATCAAAAAAATACATAATTCTGAGAAACTGGAAAAAAAAATTTGAGCCACAAAGTTGGTACTGAATATATAATTCAATATCCAGTCTGTCAAATTTGTCCAGATGAAGCAAATCGACCTTAAGCCATCCACCACTTTGACATAACCGAATTCTTGAAAGACACTGCTAA
The DNA here is from genome assembly GCA_009867235.2 of Psittacus erithacus. Classification (NCBI taxonomy): domain Eukaryota; kingdom Metazoa; phylum Chordata; class Aves; order Psittaciformes; family Psittacidae; genus Psittacus; species Psittacus erithacus. The sequence goes on along the minus strand of WYDI02028266.1, from coordinate 2,052 downwards.
AATATTTACAATAAATAACTTACATCACTTGAAGTAAATGCTTTACAGTTTCCTAGCCAAGTGAGTAAAATCAAAAGTACCAATGCAAATCATGTATAAACAAGTCTGTAAAAAATTCCCTCTACAAAAGGTACTGTAGGAGGAGGAAAACATATAACAGTCTATTGCATACCATACTTCAGAAACAGTACATATACACATCTACAGCCTTCAATACAATCTTCATTTTCTTTTCTTGCGCAAGAGGTTGAATGTGGTCCATATGCTTAAATAAGTAAAAGCAGCAGCATGCAGTCATGTTTGTCACCATGTTTTAAGGTAGGGACAAACCTGTTTACACAAGCTAGGACTGGAAAGTATCTAAAATACTCAGTCATCAATAAGCTGAATTGAGAACATCCAGCTCCACAGAAGAGGTACAGAAATGCCTTGTAAGGGTAGGCCTATATTACCTGCTTTAAGGAGATCTTTTCTAGCACTTGTCACTGTAAAAGTTCCCCCTGCTTTTATTTGTGTAGCATTTTTCAGAACAGAACATATGCCAAGTAACCAGCTTCCAAATTACAAGATCTCTAATAATGTTAAATACAACTCAGCATTTTTTCTTGATACGGGTGCAGAGACTGTCATATGTACCAGCCTAAAGACAGATGCATTGTTCTTGCATACAGAAAACTTGTGCAAAAAAGTAATGAAAAGATGCTTAAGTTCAGCTTCTACAGAGCTGGCAAGTATCTGAACATGAAAACCATTGCATTTTGTTCAAATCAGTTTATTTTATTTTTAAAGAACAGATGTCTACTATCTTAAAAAGCAATATAACTGTGTGTGTAACTCATGGAATGGTGGTAAAGCTAAGTAACTAACAGTTTGAAACCCATATAACATGTAGGTGTAATATTAAAACTGTGCAATTCTTAACATTGATCTAATGAAGCCTAAAAGATCAAGTGCATAAAAGTGTTTATAGCTAACTAATGTTTATTTTGATCTGTCCCCTGGTTTGACTCCAGGAAATTAACCACATTTTGGCAAATAAAAATGTCAGACAGCAGCAGTTCCACAGCAACAGACACCTTTTTTTTTTTTTTAATTTTTTTTTTTTTAATAATCTTCAAGCAATTTACTCACCAATATAATTTAAGGACTGATAATGTAGTTTTACAGTAAAGTCTTCTAAAATAAAAATCAGTTGAGATGCAAGAATTGTTTCATAAGTTCATATGTGGTAAAAGCCACAGCCTGGGAAGGAATGCAACGAATGTAATTTAGAGATAAACCACGGTATAATCCTCTTCGTATTCCATGTTGTTGATACACATATTTCAGTGTCTGCCCCATTGTACTGGAAAAGGAAGAATTCAAATCATTATTAGATACACATATTCAATAGTCAAAATCACTGCAAGACACTTCCTACACTTGGTTCTTAAGAGATCTATGGAGAAAAACCTATGGGACTTCATAAAGCATTATAGACTTTTCAGGACTCAGAACACAGCCTGAGCTCCTGCAAGAAACTTAGCCATAAGAGCTGGGAACTGGAAAGAGGACAGTGCAATCCCATCTAAAGAAGTTTAAGTCTGAAAACACCTGCCCTAATAGATACTGTCATGGTTTAAGCCTAGTCATCCTGTCGCTCTCTTACTCCCTCGCCTTCCTCCCTCCTGCCCCCTGGCTCCCGGAGGGGTGGGGAAGAAAATCAAGAGAATGTAACTCCCGTGAGTTGAGATAAGAACAGTCCAGTAGCTAAGGTGTAACACAAACAACTGCTGCTACCACCAACAACAATAATGGTAAGGGCAATAACAAGGGAAGAGAATACAACCACTCACCACCTGCTGACTGATACCCAGCCCGACTGAGCAGTGATCAAGCCCTTCCGGGTGACTGCCCCCAGTTTACATCCTGGGCATGACATGCTGCGGCATGGAATACCTCTTTGGCTAGTTTGGGTCAGGTGTCCTGTCTCTTACTTCCTCCCAGCTTCCCCTCTTCCCTGGCAGAGCATGAGACTCAGAAAGCCCTTGGTCAGAGTAAACATTACTGAGC
>WYDI02028265.1:0-56145 GCA_009867235.2 Psittacus erithacus | reverse complement strand
GTTATACCTTAGTTACTGGACTGCTCTTATCTCAACCCGTGGGAGTTACATTCTTTCGATTCTCCTCCCCATCCCTCCGGGAGCAGGGGGGAGGAAGGGGGGGAGTGAGAGAGTGGCTGTGCAGCTGAGCTGCCGACTGGGCTTAAGCCACCACGCATGGGCTATTGAAACTGCTTTTTAAGTCATTGTTCTTTATTAGCGTTGAGAGGAACTTTTTATCTCACAACCTACAAGGACTAGATGCTACAAGAGAGAAATAACAAGTACTCCTAGAAGAGTTACAGCACTTAGCAGTCAGAGCGATCATTAGTGTATAGAAAATCTACACACTGTTCTGGATGAAGGTAAGAAACAGCAGGAATAATCACTAATAATTCTAATATACTGCGCGAGCAGATGGCCCGAACTATCAAATGTTTTATTAGTCTTATCTTTACATTGTGATGGATAAAAATTATACATTATAAACTGTGGCTGAGACAATGAATGCTTCCATCCATCATTTTGGGCTTCTCTTATACCAACCATGTGACCGAGTTGAATAAAGTTTATGACAACTTGGCAGAGAAGATTCGTACAGAAGCTAATATCTAGATTGAGTACCTAAATAATGCCTTTATTCCCCATTAAAGAAAAAAAAGTTAGTTCTAAGAACAAGGGATATCTATTTCACTTCACTGAACTAGACCACAACGAAATATTTTAAAAGTCCTAGCAGACCATTCACAAAAAAATTAGATCTACATTAGCCTTTAGATTGCGCTGAAACTGCATTTGTTCTCAAGAGGCTGTAAAGTTATTAAAAAACTGTATGCTCATCCCTAATCAAGGAAATTTCACTTTAAGAAAGCAAACTAAAAAATCTGACAGAAATCCTTCACGTAAGCCACAGACTCCTCTCCCCCTACTCTGAGCAGGCTTGGCACAGCGTCCAGGCATGGCCAGCTCTCTGCTGGGGGCAACGTTCTTGGCTGTGAAGGCAGAGCATGCCCTCTGTCACTCATTGTGAGCAGTCCTGTCCAACTGTCTCTTTTCGACAACTTGATCATCAATCTCTTTATTAACAGCTCCACTGCAGACTGAGAACGTAAACAAGGACAGTGCGCATGCCAGATTTCTGGAAGGCACACAGCATTAGACACCAGACAGGGCAAGGTTTCAGGAAAGCTGGAGCAGAAGCTGTAGTGCAAAACTCTTACCTGCCATCTTAGGAACTATCAGGTTTATTATGTTTACTTAGAATCAAGCTTCTGTTCTTTTCAACTTTAGTAACTGTATCTGCTTTAGGTTAGCCTATTACTGTAATGGAAGGAAACGGCACAGAAATAATCTTAGATGAGCAGTTTGAATTGATGTGTAGATTTTAAGCATGTAAAAACATCTCCTCAAGTAGCAGTATTGAGAATATTTACTTCTAAAAATACAAACATAAAATGCATGCATAAAGTAGATGTGTTACCTCACAAATAAGAGAGACAATAAGACTTTTGCAGTTGTAAGCTGTCCAGTACCTGTGTGGGCCACACTTATTATGGGGCAGTTTAAATGCATTGGCTATTTTCTTAAATAAATAAATGCAGCTTTCCTTACCCAACAAGTTGGAGTTTTTATCATTTTACATCAACAGTAATTTTTCTCTTTATCTTTTCCTATTACATGCCCGGATTCTGGCTCTTATTATAAGACAATTTACAGCAAAAAACAAGCTTAGTAATATCTGCATATATCATTAAATGGTTTTCTTTCAACCATTAGTATGCTGTTAAATTTGACTTTCTCCTAAATTCACTATCTTTGGAGGTGATGAGGTAAAAATTTAAGAAAGTGTATAGGATATCATCATTATTTGTTTATTTTAAGCATTCCACTGGAATAGAAGTCATAAAAATACTGAGGCAATTGGAGGGGAAAAAAACAAAAACAAAACCAAGAACATGCTGCATTATGAACTGGGATTTGGTTAATTCAGTAAGCGTGAGAGGAAGGGGAAAAAAAAAAAGTTACCTAAATATAGCATTCTAAAATTTAATCAGAACAATACAACTATGCTTAAGCTTCATTAAAAAAAAAATTAAATATCCAAAGTTTAAATATCCAAAAGGCAGATGGAACATCCAGCAGTGGCTCATTGTATTATCTTTTTCATAAGAAAAAACGGCCTCTGAAGTTTGACACCAAAGTTCACATTCTTTTGGTGATGATAGCAGATGTTTGATGTTCGTAGATATTTCAAATTATTAGCTTGAACTCTGTAGATGCATCGAACTACATCAGCCTCTATCAACAAATCCCAAGATGGTTTGCTTCTTTTTGAACAGATCCTTCTACTAAGATTATTGAAGAAACCCAAAGATGGTTTATTGCTGATGTTTTTCCAATACAAACATTGGATCTTTAAAAAAGTGAACCTACCGAGCACTCAGCTAATATATGTCTATACAGACATTCATGGATGTTCTATCCTAAAACCTGCATGTTTTTAAGTCACAAAATTTCTGTTAAGTATTATTCAGCCACAATGATGCCAAAGAGAAATAAAGCATAGCAAAGCTAGTTGCCTGGTGTGTTTAGGAAGTCACATAAATGATGCCAGGATTACTTCAACATGCAAAATGCTTTTTGTATGAATGCACACAACTTCCAAAGACTACATATTATGAGAAAATATGTATTTTGTCTTGCATTTAAGTACAGATTCTGGCTCAGTAATATCTACACTGAATTATTTTTGGTTATTCTAGAAGCTGAAGAACTCAATTTTAACTTTTATCGTTGATTAAAATCAGTTCTCTTATTAAGGTACATTTACTATCAACTGGTATTCATTACTACTCAGTTACTATATATTTAAAAGATTTTGCAGTAAAAAAAAAAAAATAAAAAAAATGGCATGCACACACACTACCTACAGCAAGAAGGAAGGACAAGTTTAGCTAGAACTCATCAACTCAAATGTCTGATTCCAATCAGTATGTCTAAAGCCATCTGTTAGAACCATGGCTTACTAATGTTAATTATTTTGGCTACAACAGTAATTTTCAGCTTCTTGTTTGCAGATCCTCATGAGTCCGTGAACTTACTTCTGGAGGTTCATGACAGGTAACTCAGAAAAACAAGCCTACTGAAGCCTACACTGCCAGTAGATTGAGAAACACTGAACAGAAATTTGTATATCTACTAGCAGATTTTTACTGGTTGGAGAAAATAAAAGAAGAATTAAAGCCATAAATAACATCAGCTGTGACGAAAGGGAGATGGGGTGGGCAAGATATAAAGATGATGAATCTGTTCTAAACAAGACAAGCAATTGCATGCTGTGAAAAATATATACATCACAAAGGTTTATTGTTTTAGGCAGGGTAATTATAATATGAAGACCAAAACTATCAGTGGTTTTAGAAGTTAAAGAAATTTTAGTCAAAAGGAAGCTACTTAAAGTTACTCACATGAAGCATTTGGAGGATTGAGCTCATGCTGATACAAAGATCAATCAAGTGATGCACAGCCACTTTTAATTTTTACTTTTATTTCAGGGCAAGCTTAAACTATTTGACAAGAAGAGAAATAGCGCCATCTGCTGACATAAGAAATAGTCACAAGAAAAGCAAGTGTAAGATGCCAAAACTGTTATAGCCATGTTTTTGAGAAATGAGCTTCAAACTTTCTAAATATATAGTACTTCACACTTTTGATACCAAACTATTTTTTCAGCTTTTAAGCTCATAAGATTTTTAAGATGGACTCCTAATCAGTAGAAAAGGAATGGATGCTCTTAAAATGGGGTATTTTTTTGGCATTAAACTCCACCCACGCCAAGCCACTACACAATCCACAACCTTTTCCCTTTTACAGACAGGAACTCAACATTCTGCTGAGCGTTACTTCCCCTTCCGGTAACATCCCACTTCTTTAGAGAACATTTATTTATGTACTCTTTTATGCCACACTGTGTTTTTGTCTTAGCAGAAAATTTAAGAGCGAAATATGAATTGAGAGTACATTCAGAAAAAACAGACAACTATGGGATTGTGCTGTTTTTTATTGTGTTTTCAATGGAGAAATACATCATCTGTTTACAAAATAGCTCTTGAAAAATACAAGGAGTACAGATACTATAAAACAAAGCAAACTCCAGTCATGAGACACTACGTACATCATGCGAAAGCAACAGTCTGATCTCCAGGTTATGAAAACTAGAATTAAAAAGTCACTATACAGAAAGGTTCCAAGTTTCCAGCTTGGCAAAACTTGGGTGCAGTTACATGAAACGTTTAATAAAATGAAAAAGATTTTCTGATGTGTAAACAAAATGACAAGACTAAATTTGTGCCTGGCAATTTCGATCTAAACTCCATAGCTACACAAAATACACAGACACCTTGTACACTTCAACTGTTAATATAACCTTCTTTGGGGGGTGGACAACAGCAGGCTGCACAGGGCAAGGAAAAGAGAAATATTGTATACTAGACATCTTAGACAAATGGCAAAAAAACCCCTCCAGTTACTGCACAGCCTAAGTAAAAGATAAGCTACATTCTGACTTTGGAGAATTAATTTAGAAGGATAAGGGGAAGAGCGTAAGTAATTCAATTTTAACATGAAAGATGCACAGGTAATAGGATGGAGCACAAAGGGAGAAGGAAGTTCATAAAACATGCTAATCAAAGTATGGGAAGTATGATTCGACATCCCATATTCCAGACTTAAGTAATAGTAAAATGAAGTTTGTTATCTACATCTGGTACTACTGTTGGTATCCCTCACGTTCCTCAAATACTGCTGTCCTTTGCCATGAGAGATTCAGTTTTTTCAAAAGAAAAAGTTGTTACTTTACTGATAGGACTACAACAACAGAAAAACAGGAGTCTAGAGCTTACTAGATGTCAAGTGCTTTGTAGAAATACGATTTTTAAAAATTCAGTGTTGTTCAGTATGTAAAACTATTTTTGATGAGCCATCTAAAAATAAAAAGGTTAAAATTCTTCGGGAAAAATCTTTTTGCCTTTATTTAAAATTTGAAGCTTTTTAATGCATACAGGACTTTCATGGAGTGTACAAAAATCATCTTATATTTAGTGATTCAAAGGCCATCAAGACAGGTGTTATACTTTACAGGCACGCAATATTTGCTCAAACAATTTAGTCATAGGACTAAGTTTTGAATTTGTGCCTACAGGCCACAAGGTATTATGACAAGGTAAGGGGCAGGAGGGAACCCAGATGAATACATGGCTTGTTTCTATTTTGTTTAAATAACCATTGTCATACATGGTGCATACAAGCTGGAGAGGAAAAAAAAAAAGCCACCAACAAAAAGCCCCACCCACCATTAAACGCAAAAGCTTTTCCCAAGAAATAAAGGGATCAAAAAAGGTAATAAAGAGTTTGATGAGCTCAAATGAAAGTTTATTTGCTGTTTCACTGCTGATCTGTATGCACCTTAAAACAATCCTATAAATAAAAAAGTAGACCACATCTTAATCATGTCCCAGTCCCACCAATACCAAAACTTCCCAATTACTCCCTCAACTTATGTCTTATAACCTCAAGATTTGACATTTCATTTTAAAGGCTTACTGCTTGATGGCAGTTGAACTAGATATACTACACACTTGTGTTCAATGCATAGTATATTGTAGAACATCATCCAATTTGCACTACTGAAGATATTCTTCAATAAAATGAAAGTGTATCAGAGCTAAGATCTAAAATTAGTCATACTCCAATAAAAAAAGTACATAAAAGTGCATTTAAGGGATTCTTATGCCAGTTTTATCTCAATTTTGAAACAATGCATCAAACAAATTCAATCAGAATGTCAAATATGGCTACAAATAGTGTTCATGTTTTTAAAGGCAGTAATCCTTCGAAATACTTAATGCAACTGTTGCTAACACATTAATTGTACTCCTGGCTTCACATACTAACCTGGACTTCCAATCAAGTGGTGATTTTAGTCCAGAAAGGGAAGTGCACAAAATATACCTAAATCCATCTGCGATTATGTTCTAGTCTTGCACCCTCCGTTCTTTTTTTTCTAGCATTAGAAGACAACAGGTTGAGTTGGCAGATATTGTTTATGGACCCTGAGGTTGTTTTTACCGATTCAATCTCAATTTTATTGAATTCTTGATAACAGGAATAGGATTTGCGGGGAGAGCAGGGATATCTGAAAGGTCTGTACTGGGTGTTTTCTGAAATGAAAAGAAACAAAGTTTAGTTTGCGTTTTAACTTTGTCACTATCAAAAGAAAAATATTGTAGTAACTGGCATTAACTTTGAAAAACAAGATCTTTAGAAGAGTTTTTAAAAATACACCAGGATAAGAATCATTAGCAATTATAACACAGAAGCAGATATTTCCTTTGCCTACATAGTCATTAAGGAAAGTTTGTACCAGAGTCTTTTCCATAACGTGCGTTTCCTTTTTCGACAAGTGCAAGAAATTAGGAAGTGCAGATATGTCTGAGCCTACTAATAACCTGTATTATAATAAGACACAGTACCTACAGAATTAGGGTGCTTGGCAGGTGACATCTAGTATCTGATCTACAAGTTTAGTATTTAAAAATTCCTTTGAACAATTCATTGTTAAGCTTCAGCCCTTTACAGGTGAATGACGAAAAACTGTCTCCAGTGCAAAGGGTGTGCCTTCATACATTCCATTTCAGACTGTGCAGAAGCCCTTACAGCCATATTTCGAACTTTTCTTATCCGTTTAGACTTACATAGAAAAGGTATGATGAATAGTGCTATATGGCTGAGTTAAGAATTTCACCTTGAAAATACCCTGAACACTGTCTTTCATTCACTTAAAAGACTTAAATCCCATTCAGCAAAATTACATCTACAGCCAAATGAAGGAAAACATAGAAAAGGAACACACACAATATTCAGTGTGATTCATTAATTTCTCACATGCTTCTTGTTGGCTGGTGGGTCTGAGTTTGTTTTGCTGTGGTTTGGTTTTTTTTTCTTTTGGGGGTGAGGGGCAGGGTGGAGGTGGGGTGGGTAGAAGTTGGGGGGTGGGGGTAAACTTTGAAGTATTTCTCTTCCACTGTGGCAGATCAGTTGCCATTCCAATAACCCAGTTATTATGCATAACTTCCCATAATGATTTATCATAAAAGGTTATCTTATATTATAAGCACTGAAAATTAATGAGGTACGTTTCATAAATGGGGAAAAAATGCACTAAAATGACTGCTCTTAATTGTTGTTTTATTGATTTAACACTAATTGATATGGTAGCAATGCAACTGGGACTTGGGGCAGAACAGTTCTGACCGCTTGCTTCCCTCTTGCCCCCAGCAGCCCACTCTGGTTGGTGCTGATCTGTGGTTTACCAGGTCTCTATTTTCTGCCACATGACCAGTGTTTCGACCAAAGCCAACAATACTACTCAAAAATGAGAAGAGGCCCACCATTCTTTTGCACTTCTTCTGCAGATTACTTTTGCTAAAGTAATAACTACACAATAAATAAAAGCTACAAAGTTTCATATAATCACCCCTCAACAATAGGCAAGACAAACTTTGTGTACTAACTGATCTAAAAATTTCCCTGAAACAGCTTAGTGTGACCATGTAACATCTAGAATTTTTGCCAATTTGGTACTTATTCAGTATTGCTCATATAGTCCAAAAAGTCCACTAAAAAACCATGAATACTATTGCAATGTATCCCTATTTTCAATCAAAACATTTACCAGACATCATTTAATAATTGTGCATAAAATGTTTTGCAATAGTGAAACTTTAATCAGTAGAGCACTGAGAAGCTTAAAAATGCTAGTAAAGACAAAGAAGTATTCTCTAAGAGTTGCTACAATCTTAGGAACAAAAACGTATGTGAACGCCACAGAATTCGTAACTTAATGTCTGCTTTTCCAATGCTCCTTACACTTAGCAATACCTGCAGTGAAGGAACACAGCTGGCTAAGGAATTATGAAATTACAACAAATTCTCTCTCTCATACTGCATTTCAGAGCCTAAAGTTACATTTCAAACATTCTCAACCTCTACAAGGATATCTTTGAGCAGCAGCTATTTAAAGCATTTGTTTCCTTGCTAGAAAGGATTATTCTGTGATGTGCAAAGCACAAAGGAATAAACTGAGGCCCTTACTTTGAAGGCACAATTCAGAAGAGCGAATCCAGCTTCGGTCAGTTTGTATGGCAAGCCATACATGCTTAGCTACAATGCACATTCATTAAGATCAATGACCATCTAAAACACAAAAATTGTGACAGTAACAATAACCAGCTTTCCATACAATGGATTTAGATTAAAAATTATACATTTATTTTTAACATCTGGACTAATTTTAATTTCAATATTTTCACCACAGATTAGCACACACACATACAGGGAGAGGTGTTATTTTTAAAAAACAGTACCTGAGGAGCTTGCAGAGAAGTTGTCTGAAGAGTTTCTGTTTGAGAATTAACATTCACTTCTGTCTCAAGTTGCTCCTAAAAAAAATGAAAGTATGAACGTATTGAAGTTGATTACTCCATTTCTTCCCTGAATATTAAGCACACAAGATTTTGAGGAGTCTGATAGTAAAAAGCTAACAGAATTACCTACATCTCTTATAATGATCTGTTATTCAGAGGATCTATTTTCAATGTTAGAATTACAAGCTTATACGCATTTCAGCCTTCACCCGTCTTGAGTTTGAAAGAGATTTCAATGTGACTACATAATAAGATACAACTCCTCATCTGAGTGTGTGGAGACTATAAACCAAAGCACTCAAACATTTTAACAGATACTTTAATTTCTTGAGATAATTTCCAAAGCATTCCAAAGACAACAAAATATGCCCTATAAAAACTGTGTATGCCCATGTGGAGAGCTGCTATCATAAAGCTACAGACTTTCACCCTCTCTATTCACCAATAAGCAGAAATTGTCTGCCAAATTATAAGATACTGGAGTGAATCTCTGCAAGTCCTGAGAAGTTATGCTGTAACTTCATACAATAATTTCACTATCAGAAGAAATCTACTTACAATCATTTGTTGTTGGCTTGTTGGGGTTTTTTTTTAAATCTAAAAAGTGAACAAGTTTGCACCTGGCATTGGGATTCTCAGCCCAACAAGTAAAACTCCCAAAAGACAACTGTTCTCAAACTAAGTAACATACTGTGTTTGGGATGCAGGCAAAGCAAGGTATATTCTTACACATAAGGTACACATCCCTTATGTAAGAATTTTAAATACAAATATCATCATTAATTTTTTTGCTATGCATAATACTGTGTGAATGACCAGCAAAAAAATTAACTCTCCTAGGCGAACATACTCAGGTTCAGTTTAACCTGGCAGCAAGTAACATACTGCAATTCATTAATGCTGACACATATATTGAAGAAACAACACATCATTTTGGTATCTTCACTGGAGAGCCTATAATGTATCTGCAAACACTTAATTATTCCAATAGGAAAGCACAGTAAGTCTCACAAGGAAGACTCACAATATATAAAAATTGTATGGCCTAAGCATAGATACCTTAATGTCCATTTTTTCATGCTCATTCAAATCTATACAGCTAGTATCTTCGCTTATTTCATCCTGCTGAAATGCAAACAAATCCAAAAAATATTAAAAATCATAAAAACATATTTTAAAATAATCAACAAGATAAGGTCGCAAAGTGTTTTTCAAGACAAAATTAGCTGCAAGACTTAACATGCTCACATTCTAATAAAAAGTAGCTTTTAAGACAAGAACTTTATAACTGGGAGTATTATAATCAACACTGTGCAGGTGATACGAATATATGAATGTAAAGTTTTGGATATTGCTACAGTATGATCTCAAAAATCTCAAATACCTCTTCAATTTTTATTTTCTTGGGAGACTCTTCTTTATGGGGAGACGATGTCCTTTTCACTGCTGTGACAGGGCTAGGCATTTTTGTTGCAACATTTCCTGAAGTTCTTGGTGATGGGTTTAACAGACACGCTGAGGAAACAATTCTAGAGATGGTAGGCTTTGGTGGTGGAGAAATGGCTGGTTGTGTGGCAGTTTGAGGAATGCTTTCATTTGAAGTACCTATGGATAAATAATTTTAAAAGCTTCAGCAAGATGAATTGATACAACCATTTTAGGTCAATCACTGGTATTTTTGGTCTCTACTCAAAATCACTGGTATCAAGTAGGCATCAAAGAAGTGGTACAATTAGTCGTATAAGCACTGTATTTGGAACAGCAGGTGTGCATACACAGAGTTTACTCTCAAGTTAATTCTGAGATAATGTGTGTACCAGACACAGGGTAGCCACATCACTGACACTCTGCTTGGTCTAATTAACTCTGCTTAACAACAGGGTTAGCCCAGTCAGAACTCTGTGCTAATATAGCTATATTATTCTTGGTACCCAAAAGAAGTTTTACTGTTTCTGTACTTGGCCATATAAATGCATTGCCAAGGAGTGCTTTAAATCAAATTCAAGAGCAATCTGGTACTCCTTTTGTCACTTAAACATGAAGTTTTTAACTTCTCATGCCTGGAGTATGCAATGACAGACTAAGTCACAGAACAGCAGATAGAAACCTGACATTCCACACATCCTTTTGAAAAAGGCTGCATGAGACAAAGCTCTAGCTCACCAATTGCCTACGTCAAGCCAGTGAGCACACACAGGGAGAATGCTTGAGTACGAGAAAAATTACACTTAGGACATTTTTCACTAGTAACTATCAGGTGACTGCTTTAACTAAAATACAAGAATGAACAACTTCTGATATGCTTCCAAATCCAAAAAAGTTACACCATTTAAGCTCCGTTTAGGGCTCATGGGCAAACTTACTCACTTTGATGCACCTGTGACTTACAATAAAAATCAGTGAACAGTAGGCTCCACCGTCTCACATGTCAAGAGTGAAATAAGAGAAATCACATCTTGAAAGGCAAACCAGTTGGTCACCTTTCCCACCTATTTCTGACTTGCTCCTTGTACACAGCTAACATTCATCAAAAAAGAGGAGTAGCTGACTCTAAGCGAACAATTTCATCAGATGCCTTTGCTCTTTCACTAAAAAATACTTTAAAAAGAAAAAAAATTACTGAGTGTACTTTTTCTTGCACAAAATACAGATAAAGCCCGCACACAGAGTGAGACATAGCTGAAAAGACATCAATAAGAAGCACGTGTTCTGCTTACATCCGAGTCTTTTTCCATGAAACACAAGGAGCAGGAACACAGGAGCACAGATGACAAACAGTACAGAACCCCATCTTGGGTTTAACTACAAAATGGACTAAAAATAAAAACAAAAAATTGCTTTTCCAGCTTTAAGTAATAATCTGACCAACTGAACTACAGACCTGCATCAAGACATCAGAAAACTACTGCTATTGTGAATAGCAAATAAAAACCCTTAAGAACAAAAGAACAAACATCATCACAAAATATTCCACCATGATTTCCGGAGTCCTAAAGAAATTAGTTAAATCTGTATACAAAGAGAACATGTTACAGCATGTGTTAAGTAAAGAACCCAAACTGGAAGAAAAAAACCCTTATAAGTGTTACCAAAAAAAAAATAAATAAAAAAAATCAACAGATCAGCATATAAAGCAATTTTCCTTACCCCCTGAGCTCTCACTGGAATTTATTTGTGGCACAGTGACTTCAGAAGCCTGTATGTTGGTCACAGATGCTGCTGTTACAGCTGGCGTAGGACTGGTTCTGCTAAAAAGAGAAAAATGACAAGATGCTAAGCATTACGTAAAGCCACGGTGCTTTAGGATCTGCCTTTCATCACATCACATGAATGGGCAGTAACCCCAGCTGATAGGATTTTACCTATGCTACAAATCAGAACTTGCAATACAGTGTCACAGTAGGAAGACAGAAATGAGCACTGGCAGTCCACCAAACTTGAGGAAAGGAAGCTGTTTCAACTATTTAATCTGAATCACTTCAGAGACAGCTTTTTAGACCAGTAAGAAGCTGAATTAAAAAGAAAAAAAAAAAAAAACAACAAACCAAAAAATAAGGCATTTCCTGCTAACTACCACTTACAGCCCCCTACTGCAGTGCCTCAAGTTTTGCTATTATCTTCTTGTTCTAAGCATTTTTACCCAACTTTATTCCTCATCTTAAGTCCAATACCACACTGCCTAACTCCAAATTCATAGACATAGGAGTGTCTACAAGCTCCAATTTGGACCATTCACACCTTGATAATCATACTATCTCACATATGCAATATCAGCTATCTTTCTAACACAAGTACTTCAGAAACAGAGAGCAGCAGGAAGACAAAGTCTTCATTACCCCTGAGAACTTCCAGAACTGTTCAATGGACTCGTCTTCATAGCACTAGTAGGCGAAGGCACAGACGTGCTGTTATCACTGTCCATAGACAAGTCTAGGCTGCTGTCATTCAGAGCTGTCAACCTGATCCCTTCTGTTGAATGCTGCAATCCACAAGACAACAGAAGATTATTAGTCCTATTAAGGGCTTAAATATCAGCAAAGATTCAAATGATGCAATATTTCCATAATGCAAAATATTAGCTGTTACATTTGTGAAGAAAAAAAGAAACAAAAGATGATTTAACAGCGATGAGCTTCCACAGTAAACTAAGTTTGTATGCGTGCCTTAAATGCGGTTAAATTTAAGTACATTTTAAGGAAAAAAAAACCCAAATCCTAGTGTCAAAACCTGATGTCAAAATAGGAGCATTTAAAAACACACAAAAAAGTGGACAAATTTAAAACCCTTTCATGTGTAAATAATACACCATCCTGTCACTACAAGCATTTACATTTTCACATTTGCAATTCAGGTGCAGATTTGTCTGAACCAATGATGTTCAAAAGCACAAGATAAACTAAATCTATTTAGTGACTGTATTTTCAGCTTTATTTCAAGTTTCTTTGGCTTACAGATATGGCTTGCGTTAACTTCAAGTATTGATGTGCACCAAAACCACAATTAATACAAAGGATTGAGCGACTAATTTGAACTTATAGTCAGCAGAGAAGAAAAACCCTCCTCTGACACAGCACTACTTGAAAGAGATCTATTACTTAATACATTTCAGGGGACAATGTAAATATTATAGTTTTACACTTGGTTTCAATATTAGATTTCCCATTCTTTAAAAAAGCAGTTAATTTAAAACTGCTATAGTAATACAGCATGTTATTCAGATATACCTAAAACAGAGTATATACTAACAGTGGCTAGCTATTCACAAAAACAAGCAAACCTGTACTGTTCTTGGATTAAGCTAAACACAAAGAAGTGGGGATTCAGAAATGCAGACTAAATTATTAAATTCAATGTTCCACCATCTTCCTCCAGCCTCCACTGAAAATAAATCACAGTCAACACAATAGCTTAATTAAAAATTTGGCTACCATTCTCATATATAACCACACAGGTAAACTATATACTGAGGGAGAAAATAAACCTGGCTAGACAATGGGCAACTTTCTGGTGTCAAAACTGTCATTTAAATCTTTTACTCTTAGAAGAGCATACAACACCAAAAGCTGCCAAGTTGCAGGCTGAAAAATGCTTTCCTCCAAATTATCCTCAAAGTATTCAACATCAGTTACAGCAACAGAGTACCATGTTAGACAGAAAAAGGCAGCAACAAGTTCAACGTTCTACACTGCTGTTTGATAACTTGCAATCTTACATTTAGGAAACTTATAGGATAACCCGATAACATAGTAAGGGATGGAGACAGCAGGAATTGCTTGACTGATAGTTCCATTACTATTGTTACAGATGCTTCCTTTAGGTGACCTGCATGTTAGAATAGCAAGAGTGCTTTAAAACTTTTATTACTGCACCGTTTAGTTTAGGAAGGCCCACAAAATACAGTATTTCAGCCAGATCTGAAGACACTGTTGATGTTCTGGGAAATCTGGTATTATATTTAGTGCATCTAGTAAAACTGCTATAGTCAAATGAGATCACACTGCTTATACAGATAAAACTAAGCTTTCTAAATGTGTTTTTAGTTCTTTGATTAGTAAGTCTAAAAAGCTGAGAAATCATTTCCCAGTGGTGTTTTTATTGCTCAAATATTAGTCAAGTTTACCTTTTTCTTTTTTTGAAGCACGTGATTAGGTAGCAGTTGGTGAAGTTGCTTACGTTTCACATGCCTTGCAGCAATCTTCATATCCATCTCAAACATCTTGCTGTTTATTGCTTGCCTATAAACTACATAATTAGAAAAACATTAAGACATATTGAAGCATTTTGCAACATCCACTTACTTGCCCAGGCAGAAAAAATTTGCATTTCATAACACTTACTACCTTCAAGAACAAGCACAGTGTTTCCTTATTCTGGAGACCGAAAGTGAACTGCCTACTACATCACCACTGATACTGCAAACACTAAAATGTTACTTTGGAAACAGGCGACCTGCTTTTCTAGAAAAACACCTTACAAGCACAGAATTCTCTATATTAACAAATTTTAACAGTAATAGCTCTGAAGTGACTTCTCCATTTCATCTCAAAGGGACAAAAGATAGAAATAAGATATCCCTCATGAGAATTACAGTATTTATATAAAAATACTTTCTCCAGAGTTGATTCAATTTTCATTTATGCAGCTCCTATAACAAATTGTTTCTAATTCAGGAGTTGAATACTGACCCGACAACTAATATATTGCAAATCATTCTGGCAACTTAGATACCACTACATTTTTGTTGCTGCAGTTTGGAGGAGGGGTTAGGGGAGGTGAGGGGGTGGTGGTGTCTGTTTGTGGTTTTTTGCTTGTCCTATTTATTTTTTTAAATTATGTCTACTATAATGTTCTAAAATGTTCTTTGCCTCAGAACATGTACTTCTAGTGGGTCTACATAGAGCTAGTAAAAGAACTAACAGTGCACCCCAACATCTTGGGTTCCAGTAAAGCCAGGTGAAAGTGGTAAAAATGAAAAGTATGTTCTTTCACACCAATTTTCTAGATGACATTAAACAAAGCCATAGCAAGTGTATGAATACAGAAAAGTATTCTGTAGATCTCCACCTTTTCAGTTGTGTTATCTCCCTTTATTCACTGTCTATTCTACGAACATTAAGGAATCTCATTAAGGAATTGATTAGGCTGTATGTAATTAAAATTTGATTAAGAGTCAGACACACAAATAGCTCAATGAATTCTGCATATTAAAGAGCTCACTACACTAATTTTTGGTATTGAAGCTCATAAAGCCTCTGTGTGAAGATTATACAGGTTACAGTTAAGACAGGGGCACACACAGAAAGCCAGACATGGTTAAAGCATTCCATATTCCTAACATTAGGTCTTACCAAAGTTTCAATACAAGGAAAACCTAGCCCACTCTTCATGGCTTTCTTCCTCTCCCTGCTCTAAAAAGTAGGCTATTCCGTAATTTGATTCTTGAAAATGCTCTGGTAGCTCTGCTAAAATCTTAGGATCTATTCCAAAACACAGGGCAAGCACGATTTCAGGATGGATTAAGAACAATGAAAACAGACCCACATTAATTTGAGATGACAAAGAAACCCACAACACACAAACAGAAAATGTTTGTTAGTTTGATACTTTTTACAATATTTACAAATTGAATGGAAAACTATACATTGCAGTCTATAATGTTTTTGATGAAATGCTACTTAACTTAAAATTGCATGTAACCAAATTTCAGATCTTCATGTAGTACAAGTAAATCAGACTCATTAAGTGCAACATTTAGTATTTTCATACCAAAAATCTGACAAGTACACTACTGAAGTATAGTTTATAAAACATAAAAAGATAAACTAATTCATAGATCCCTTCACTCTTTCAAAGCAGCAGCCAAGCTATTATGCCTTTTCTAAATTCTGAAAAATTACAATGATGTGTCAATAGTTTCACCTTCGCCACTTAAAATCAAAAAGAATATTCCACCTCTCAATAAAAATCCCCTTGCCCCCACTGTAGTTTTATATGACAAAAAAATAACTTCAGTACCTTTGCATAATTTACTTACAAATATACATATTTGTCAATATTCACTCATACACACACACTGGGGGTGTGTGTACAGTTTCCTGACTTCCAGACTGAGTCATAGAAATTCAGAGACCAGGGCTGCATTAGATAACACCTGAACCTAATTCCTTTAACTCTGTAAAAATGTAATACTTGAGCCTTAACTGTCATTTATTAAAGGGAAAAAAATCTTAGTCTTAGACTCTGGAAATGCACACTTTTCAGCTGTTACCCATTCTTTGCTTACAAATTTCTTATGCATGTTCTAAACTATTTTCATGAATCAAAAAGTAAACATCAAAAAAAAACTCAAAAAGATTTCTTGCACTGGGTACTGGACATGAAAGTAAAAGTTACTGAACCAACTAGGTATGAAATGCTATGGAATAAAAGGCATTTTGTTCTGAAGTTATAGTTACTGGGCTATAATCCACCAATACATTCAGTCTCATCATGCAATAAAAATATTTAAATTACACGCATTTTAAACATGAGCTTATGCTAGGTAGCTAGCATATAACCAATCTGCCTGTTTCACAAAGATTACAATATAATGCAACTTTTTCAGTGAGATCCAAAAGATGCATGCACCATTTTCACCAGTTTTAATGAAAAAACCTGAAAATCATTCCTGAGTGTCTAGCAGCATGAAAACTCATTAAAACTGTATTTCATTAAATAACCTCAACTCCTTAGCTGAATCTTTCTTCTCTACATCTAGAAAGAGCTCTGCTACTGAAACAGACTACATTATGAACAAAGACAATAGCTTTAATGAGTTTATTAATACCAGAACATCCAGAAAGCAAAACTTACCTGTGTCTGTAAAAGACTGAATGTCATAGGTAAGGTCAACACTTAAATTTTCAGAATTTTCTGTTTTCTTAAACACCAACCCAATCACCCACATTGTACGGTATTCTTCTCTGGAAAATATTATACAAAACAATCATATAATACTGACAGAATTGAATAACCTAAACTACTAAAACACACAACAGTTGTACATTTTAGCTCCACTAGCAATAGGGAGCTAGCCACAGAAAGGCAAAAAACAAAGCTGACAATGACATTCCCCTTTCATTTGGGAAAAGTCATGAAAAACTGACACAGTCATCTCCAGCAAATTTAATGAGCTAATATCATCAGCAATTACTGTATTCAACTGTGCTTCTGTATACTCTCTCATTAGGAGTTACAACTAGCCATCACAGCTGTAAAGGAGAGATCTGAAAGGAGAAAACAGATTTTCAGCACCTGACCCTGAAAGTAGTTAGAACCCCTAACTAACCAACTTCTATTTTATTAGAAACACAGCGCTGCACCAGCCACTAAGAAGGAGAAAAAATGACTGCTACTGCTGAACCCAGGACAGCACCTAAACTAATAACTCTTGGATTTCTTAACTGTAAGTGGTTAGATAAAGTGCAGTTTGGGGGCAAGAAAAGCCTCCCTTTGACAGCTCACCTTCACATAACATACATGGAATACGATTATAGTTTATTACAGAATATAGCATAACAGTTCTGTAACAGCTAAAGACATTTGATATTTTAATTCAAATGTCTTTTCCCATAGGACTATTTCAGAAGAACACTGTCTTCCAATCAACTGATAAGCAATAAGCCTGTAGTTATGCAGGCAGCTGTAGCTGTATTTACCCACTAACATGGTGCTGAAGAAGTACTGCCTGCTTTTGTTCAATTTCACTTAGAACACACATGTAATTTATGCATATAACTTTAAAAAAAAAAAAACCAAACAAACAAAAAACCAGTAGCACCATACTGTCACTTGAAGCAGCCAATGTCTGAGAAAGGCCATGTGGAAGGTAAGCAAACAAGGCTTTTCACACACTCCTAGTGAAGACAAAAATTTTCCCCACATTCTCACAAAAATGATTCCTTGCAATTACAATGCTATCTAGAAATAAAATTAAGTATTAAAAAGAGTTTTTAACCTACAATAGTTGTTTTGGGTGGGGTGACAAAGCTCAGAAGTAGTTGAAAACATATAAAATGCCAAACTATTTGAAGTACTTGGTATCCTCTCTGCTGTTCACACATCCCAAGGAATTCTAACATCAGCCATTACCAAGTTTCAATGATATGCACCTCAAATGCTAACAACATTAAACGTACTTAGTTACTTAAGATTTCGGTTCCATGCCTGATGTTCTTCCTGATTCTCAGTGCTACCTCTTAACTAAAATTGTCTTCTTACTTGATGCTAGCTGCTGAAACAGCAGCTAAGTAACAGCAGATTATTGGCAAGAAAATACACAATTAATACAATTTTCAGCTTAGAAATGTTCTTATGCAGAATAGAGTATCTAATTTTACAAATAGTACATAAAAGCTAAAAACTATATGCCTTTACATGATTTAACTGAAAATTAATCCATTTAAGATTCCACAAAAATGCTACTGTATTTATTGATGAATTGGCTTTTAACTAAGTTAGTTCCTCACCATTACATTAAAAAAGTTTTGCTTACTTGTCAGGATTCTCCTTGGGTGCTGGGAATGACTGTGGATTCACATGAGCCAGCGTAATAAATTCATTCTTCTCCAGATTTCCAACTAGAATACGAATTTTTGATTCCACCAAGCCCACCCTGCATAAATGTCATTTATTAGCAAGTTCTCATTAATATGAAATAGAAGTATCTAATATCATATATCAGGACAAAATCCTCAACATCCTCCCTATACTAGTAGCTGAGTCTGCAAATGAACTAGTGCACTACAGATGACAGACCAATTCAGATCAACAAACCAAGTGAACATGTTCTGAAAACTAACACAAGAGAAGCTTAATTGTGCCTGAAGCTCTCAGAATTGCCAGATTTTACAGACCAAATTAAACAGCAAGAAATTCCACATCAAGTAAAAGGCAGGCAGCAAGAAACTCCAACATATTTCTCCAGCATTCTTTTGGCTTTTTTGGCTTTAGATGATGAATTTTTAGGTTGAAGCAATCCTCAGCACATTACAATCTTAAAATTTCTCTAATGAGGGCAGAAACAAGGGGAAGAGGCTTTTTTTTTTCTTTTTGAGAAACAGTATTTCAGGAGATAAACATACTCCTCACACTGCTTATTAAAAATGTGCATAAGGCTAAGGAAAACCAAGATTTGTCCAGTGCACCTGACTGCTGCAAAGAAGCAAAATGCAGTAACAGCCTTCACTCCTTGGTTCTTCACCTTTACTGCTTTTCAGGAACACGCTGTCCTCATCCATGTAGTTTTGAAACACTGAAATGCCATTTTGTTTCACTAAAAAGATACTAGAATGACTAGATCTCCCTTACACCCAAGGTTGACAGGGTTTTGGTTTTGTTCGGAGTTTTTTGGGTGTTGGGTTGGCTGTTTTCTCTTTTCAATAGCAAGCATTATACTCACCATTCTAGTCGCTGTTTTTCTGTCGGTGCACTTGCTAGAAGTACAATATAATGCCTTTGGAGATAAAGACAATATGCTATTCTATTTATACTTCTAAAATAGGACATCAATCCTTAACATTAAAACTTTGCAGCAAATTCTACATTGCAAACTACAGATTATTAGCTTAAGTATATATCCATTAATATAATTATGCATTTTTATGTCCCCCAAGCACGTGACTAATGGACTTCCCAAAAAAACATTTCAGATTTTAGAAAATTATCTTTACAATCTAATTAATACCAGTAACCTTAACAAAAGCCTAGGAATGTAGCACTAGCTGGAAAACAGTACAGATATTCCAATATGGCATGAGATCAGGGATTCAAATAACTACCAGAGATTCCTTGCAAGTGAAAACAACTGTTTACAGCCATCTATACATATGCTAGCTTAGCCACATTTCTGTTTAGAAGAACAGTTAACAAAAAATGCATTTATTCAAAGTAAAGAAATTACACTAACAAGCGTGGTTTTAAAAAAAATAAATCTCTATCAGCAGTTTAGAACTGCCTGAAGACACTTATCTGAAACTTCATAAGGACTGTTTTCTCTGACAATAACTCTTAACCTCTCAATTATATTCCACAACAATCAGTGTTTACACAGTGTAAGTAAATTTCAAATAAACAGAATACAGCACAAGAATGGTGGTGTAAATAAAGCAGCACAAGGAGAGTGGAATGGAAAAGGATTACTTTTAACTTGAGTTTATAACGAGGGAGGTGAATGAACCTTACATGTTTACAGCCAGGTTTTTCAGAAGTTTAGCTGAAAAAATCTATTCTAACATCCAAAGTCATCCAACCTGGCATTACTCCAAAATGATATGGTATATTTAGGTACCTTCAGAGCAGGATTTAAAGAACATAAGTAACATAAGGGATCTGACCCTAGCATATGCAAAGGAACACAAGGTTAACGATAGTGAAAAACTATGGTGCAAAAAGTCCTATGAAGCTACAGGCTTCCAAATCATACTGGTAAATAAAAATCAACAGATCAAATTAATAAGTACATAATTATGTATTTATCTTTTCAGTGGCAAGAGGAAAAAGACCTTCTACATGCTACAGTCCTTTGAAATCAGTCAGAGGATGTCAATGAAACTAGAGGACTGAAAAGAAATTTGGAGAAACTTTTTCCCCTTTCTGAATAGATTGAGTGACTTAATCTTTCTGATAAAAATCAGAATTTTAACCCATTCCAAGTTGGTTTTATCTAATAATTTTTTTCCATTTTGGCATTAATAAATAGTAAGGGTCCTTTATTCAAATTCCATATGGGAAGCTCCTAACTTCTGGTATCAATTCTTCCTAAGCAGCACTAGATATGCAACTACCATTCATAAGATTCCTACATCATACATGCCACACAGGCTTGCAGAATGTTTCATTTAGTAGGAAAGACAACTTAAGCTTTTTGTTGTTTTTAACCACGTATGAACTGAAAAAGATTAAGTATTTGAAAAAAACTAATTTCCAGTTACTTATTAAAAGCAGCTCTTTGAAACAAATTTCTGAAGAATTAAAAAAAAAAAAAAACAAAAAAAAAAAACAAAACAAAAAAAAAACCAAACCAAAAAACCCCAAAACCAACTTGGCTATGTCTTAAAACCTCAGCTAAGCGGTGAGCACCTAAGAAAAAAAAAATCTTACGGCTTTTTTATTAAAATAAAATGATCAGCTATTTCTGCTCGGGTAGTAGCTGAAAAAGAAAGAACAGGAGAAGATGCAATTTCTTCCCCCATACCCAACTGTTAAAACAGTGCTAAGAGGGAAATCTGCTACTGGCAGTTTCAGCAAAAGCTAAATAGCACAAGCTGTTAAAAACTAAGATGCACTTAGTTTTAGAGTCCAAGATCTCACTGCTACATTTTAAAGACAAGATTTATTATCAGTTCTTCATTCATAATTTTACCACAAAGAATATTTCTAATCCAAAAACATCCATTACTACATGATAAAGGAAAAAAAACAAACAAACCCACCAAAAAACCCTGAAGTTAAGCTTCTACCTCTCAAAGGTGATTTTTAGATGGAGGAGATTGTTTTGAAGTACGTAGGTTTGGTCTTTTGTCTCTTTTTGTTGTTATGTGGTTTTGTTTTGGAGGGGTTGACTGATTGCTGAAACAACTGCTATTTCTCTCCTACTGTCTATCAGTATTGCTTTCATAAAAACCTTATGTAGATATTATGGAACTGTCTTACAGAATTAACACCCATACCTACAAAAAACTGAACAATTTTTAAGTCATAATACTTTCTGAAAGAAGTGGGAACACCTGAACATGTTCATTTCAATTTTTCTTTATTCAGCTGTCCAGGATTTACACTTTTAATTAAATTATCCAGTCCTTTAGATAGAGTCCTATCAGGGGAAGTGTTCAATGCACCTTTTTAAAACGTATGTTTACATTCTATTTATTTAGCAGGGTATCCTTATAACAGAAAAACAGCATGCTAGAGCTCATTAAATGAGTGTTACTATTGTCACTACTGTACCTCCCCTCCTGGTTTTAAGCTCTAATAATTTCATTCTTATGTAACACTTCATACTGATGTCATACCCATTTGAAATTATTTTTGTAATTTCACTGCAAAACACCATATCCAACCAACTGTATGTCCTTCGTTGTTGTTATTTCCCCCTTGAAAATTTTAAAAAATACATGAAGGGCAGATAACATACGTAACTACCTAAACTCCAAATAATTGTTGACCTTTTGTATAAAACAGGAAAAATACATACATAAAACCAGGATTTCCCCATTTTCCCAATTTCTAATCTGCTCCTGCTATGCAGGTATGCAGTAGCCTCCTTAGTCACAAAGTTTATTTTAAACACTGCTAACAAGTCAAAAATGTTTATGATCAACATAGATGTTTTGCAACCAACTGTCATCAAGAGCTACAGATTACTAAAGCAATCAGAAAAATGTTTTTAAAACTGCGTCTCAGAGCAAGGATCAGACCTTGTCTTACCTTGAATGTCAGCAGGGACAACTCAAGGCAACTACAACTTAGGAGAAAAG
Source organism: Psittacus erithacus (assembly GCA_009867235.2). NCBI lineage: Eukaryota > Metazoa > Chordata > Aves > Psittaciformes > Psittacidae > Psittacus > Psittacus erithacus. The sequence goes on along the minus strand of WYDI02028265.1, from coordinate 33,668 downwards.
TGTGAAGAGGAAGGGAAGCAAAAAACCATCTAGCTTTCAGACGGAGATTTGAGCAACAGAGCCACATTTATTGCATACAGGTGACTGTATATAAAGAATATGTAAGAGCTTACTAACCAAAATTTTTAGTTAACCAGAAAATCTTAAGTAATTAAATGGCTCCGTATGACCATTCCACAATTTAAAAAATAAAAATAAGCAAAGACATTTTGTGCAAAGCATACAAACCCTGAATACTTAATGTTAGCAATAGAAATTTTTTTTGCTAAAAATTATAAAATGGTTAAAGCCAGTACACAAAAAATAAATTTAAATTGAGATTATTTCAAATGACACTTAATGTTTCCCATTTTTCCTAGTTTTGAAAGAACCACAAAACTTACTAGGGACCTTATTAACTCTTGAGCAGAAGCTGATCTGTCTGCAGCCCATTTTAACTTGAAAAAAATAATATAACTTTACAGTGCTTTTATAAGTGTTTTGGAACTTACATCTCCAAGGTACAACATAAAAGCCATCCAAATGTTTTAAAGCTTTAATCATGCAAAAGGTATAGAAACAAAACACAGACACATTATGAAGGTCATCAGTTTCTTTTAATTGGGGAACTGTATATTTCAATCTTGTTTAGATTAGTACATTACCAATCAACCACCCAACACAGAAACAAGTGTAAAAGATATCTGATCTTGATTCAAGAAAAATGGGTCTCCAATTTCAACTGAGGGCAAAGAAGATGTAGTCCATATTTTAATAATCCACATTTATTATAAAAATACAACTTTCAGCAAGTCCATATACATTTAACAACCTTCTGCCCCACAAGCATATTACTAGAAACCCTAGAAATTGAAGTGTAAACTTCAATATTTCCTTTAGAGACATTACAAAATTAGAGAAACTAGGTGTGAAAGAGTATTAATAAAGAGCCAAAAGCCTTAAGCTTTAATGAAAAAAGTTCAGTGAAGCCTAATACATCTGGCAGTTAGTCAACACAACTGCAAAAATATCTTTTATTATCAGAATGAACTGTTGACTATGTTGACAGAAGAAAACAAATGGTTTCAAGCATGTATTCATCTTAAATATTGACTTTCAAAATTAGTTCTTTAAATATCATTTCCTGAGAGGCAAGACTGAATTTTAGAATGCTTACTGACACCACTAATGAACGTTTCTGCTAGTCAAACCAACTGACATGTCTTCAATTTTACTCGTAGCATACCGACTGTATACTTAACTGGTGACATTTTAAGTATCTAGTCAGGGACTAACAGTTTCTGAAATACATGCTAAAGACAAAAAGAAAAAAAAGATCTGAGGAAATTATTAATTTTCTAAGAGAAAGGATAACAGTGCATTCACTCCCCCTTTGTACAGAAAAATCCTAACATTTTTTGGAACTCTAATGTATGTATAATTTAAGATCCTGTGCTACAGAGAATCACTAGATATTTTAACTGATAAAACTTAAAATATTCTGCCATGCCATAAAATACATACTTGTACTTTTGAAAGAAGTTTGGAGCTTCAAAAAGTTTGGACCACTCTGCCTTACTCAGCAAAATTTCATCTGTGATAGCAAGACCTAAATTATAAAAAAAAAAAAATATTTAAACTTTTTTTTAAAGTACAGTTTAGTATCCAGATTAAAAATAGCTTATTAATGTTGCTAAAAGTTACTAAAATTATTTCCCCCCCTTAAAATTCAAAGGAATTTATCAAGCTTTATACTGCAGTCATACCTTAAGAGGTCATTAGTTATACAAATCATATTATTAAGAACCTCAATAAAATGTCATTAGAAATGTATGTTAGTTGATCATACTGAAAACTTCACATATTTCTGCTTTGCAGTGTAACACTGCTCAATTCAAGCTTCTGTGTATGCCACAGTAAGTACTCAACCCAAAGAAGGTAAGAGATCTTTTTCCTTACAGTACTTGAATCATCTCTTCTAAAAGGCAAAGAAAGAGTAAGACAATAAGCTACTGCTCTTCCTGAGAGAGCTACTGGTAATTGCTCTCTTCATCAAGTCTGCTTCCTGCTTTGGTAACACTGTCCCTTATTTACTGTAATTATCCAAGCATATTACTAAGAAAACTCTACAGGACTCATCTCTAAGCAAGTATGTGTCATATATTAAACCAAAAAATGGCCATGATTAGATTACTACACTTATCTTCATTGGGACATGACACAATCTAAAGCCACGAAAATAAACAAGGCATTCTAATTAAATACCCTCAGTTTCTAAGAGTGAAGGACAGGTTTGCAGAAGTCTTTACTGAATACGGAACTTTAAGCCACAGAAGTGTAACAGGCCAAGTTCTACCTCCCTCAAAGACAGTCTCACACCAAGATGCTATTGAACATCCTCCCACCTCCCCCCTCAAAAACCACACCCACAATGGAACTGTTTTAAAGCCATTTGAAAACATTTATATAGAGACATAAGATAATACTTACCTTGTTTAAATTCCTCAACCATGACCATCCGTGTGGAAACGGACACATTGTAGGTAGAGTTCTGCTGTGGGTATGCTGGTGTAATTATAGGCATAAGATGGTACCTATCACTGGGGTTTACCTATGCATAACAACAGCCAATCAGTTTTCTTCAAGCATACACATGAGTTAACAAATTTGGATTTCTCCCTTTACTACAATTGAGTCTTAAATTCTAAGAGACTCTAGTTTGCAGACCAGGTTAAATTTACCAACAATTCAGAAAAAGTAGAAAACAAGAATAATGCTTTCAGAGGACATCATTCTGAACCACAGTGACGTGGGGAGGGCTGTAACCTGTCGGCACATCAAGATCAACTTGCAGGCATTTCTAAAGCTCAGAAATGCCAACTGAAGAGAACAATTTCTCTCTTTAACAGAAATTAGCTTGAGAGCACATCAAAACAAGAATACTTTATCATCCCATGAGCACTTTCAGAGGAACAACTATCTTCAGACCTTGTGAAAAGTATCTTATACTTTATTTCTGTAATGCTACTGAAAACAAAGAGCTAACTTAAGACAAGAAGCTCTAGGCAACCTGACAGAAGCATCACTTGCATTAGCATATCTTTTATTAAACAGCACACGGGGGGGGAGGGAAGGGGGGAAGTAACAAAATACACATATGCAAAATACATTTTAAATAGCATTAGGGTAGCATTCTTGTAGGTAGTAAATTAAAGATAAAAAGCTGACATCAACTTAACCCCACTTTGCTTATTAGCTACCACAACAGAAACAGTTCCCATCACACTGACCTCAAACCCCCATTGCAAGAATAACAGCAAGACTCGAGAACACTTCAACTGTCTCACATTATTTAAATGTGGACTTTTGTCAACCAGAAAAACAGATCTGAAGTACAACAGGGCATAAACGTCAAACTTTGGTGCTTACTTTATTCACCAAAAAAAATTAGTTGAACAGCAACTGTTCTAAAATTCACTAAACAGCATCAAGCACATTCACACTAAGCCCTACTGAAAACTCGGAACGTGAGCTGTACTGCAAGCTGTTTCACTGACTGCCTGAAGGACATTAACATCCACTGCCCTTAATGTAAGTGCTACACATATGGAGATCAAATCTTATAAATAATACACAAAGCAACTTGCAGTCTTCAAGTTATGATCTTCTTTGGTTCAAAATGAAAAGACATATTATTACAACTGTACGGAACTGAACATACCTAGCTGTGACTGCACTGAAGTGAATTCAATAGACTTGTAAAAGTAAAAGGTTTTCAGTTAGAAGTAAACCACTGCTTTAAGGCGCATATCTAATCAGGCCAGGCATTTATTAAGATCACTTATTGCAAAAAGTTGGGAGTAAAAAGTACATTGTTCAGCAAGTGCGCTTCGAAGGGTCGGTTTAGAAAGATAAGCTTTGTTCCACATTCAGGAGAACTAGAGGTTACTTATAAAGAAGACATAATACCAAAATATTACATTTAATAAACCCAAAACAAAGTTCACCTAGGACTCTTAAGCAACTGAATTCATTGCACAGTGTGACTTATAGGGGAAAAAATAATACACTAACCCTTGGGTCCCATACAGGCAAATTAAGATTGCATTCTTCTGGCTGTTTCAATAGCACTGGATTTGGCCATTCCCTGTTCAAAAAGATCGTAGCACTGAATAAGACTATTGGATACAACCATGTATGTTCAACAAACAATACTTTTGAACGCAATCCTTCTTAACTCTGCTCTCAAGGTAAAGCATCATTTCTGTAAGACTAAGCTGGTCTAACTGGAGTTCTTTACATAAGCTGTATTACTGAACTACAATACATCTGTACTTAGCTTCTCCAGGCCATTAGAACAATTAATTTTTTTGTAGTTGGGAGTTTCGTAACTACTAGTTTAGGGAACTAAAACTCCTCTAATTTCTTCTTGAAATACACCTAGTGAAGACGAATTCCACTATGAAGATGGACATTGGGTCCATCAACCTAGCCGTTTCATGGACAAACTACAGAAGAAACAGCCAGCATGGTTCCAGCATTACAAGCATCATTATAAGGCATATGTATTTAAAAAAATAAAAATAAAAACCAGTCAAGTAAAAAAAGAATCCATGCTGAATGAAACACTAAAAAGAGAGGCAACACTTCTGCTCTTCAAGTCGTCTCTACTCCCATAAATTATCTTCTCATAAAGAAGTGGAAGTCAGTTAATCTCTTGGTATTTGTACATTAATGCTTCTATGCTATACACATATAAAACAGAATAGCAGCATAATGAATACAGCGAACAAAGCCTGCAACCAGTTTTCCTCTACTAGCTTTGTGTGGCAAGATACGACGAAACACTAGGTACCCCAAAAAGGCTATAAAGGCTATGGATTCAAGAAACTGTGGAAATTACTTTCATGTTAAGAAGGAAACACACTATACTTGAAGTAAAGCAACAACTTCATACAATGATCCTTAAAATGTGTCAATGTCTCATGAAGACTGTAGGTAGAGACATGTCTTTTCAAAAAAACCCAGTATTCATTTATAATCTGCAAAGTGCACTCTCATCCTATTCATTCTAAATTTACTTGGAAAGTTACCATCATTCCCATCAGTTACTCTGATCATCTTTCTGAGGTAACTAGGTCAGGAGTATAAAACCATGCGTAACTGCAAAACACCTACCTCTCCACACTGGCAAGATAAAAAAATACAACCCACACTTTTGCCATTGGCTCTCCAAAACTGGATTTAATCTACATGCCTAAACCAGATACTGACACACTTCCTCTTTTCTATTATCCCAGTACCTGAATATTAAAAGACTTTAAATTTTGGGGTGTCTGCTCTTATTCTGCACTATGTAAGTATTTCATCTAACGAGTAATGTTGAGTTAGAACAAATACCTAGGAAAATTTTAATCAAAAACTGGATGGATACTTTAAGAACACAGTATGTTGGATGACTTACTGAAAAAGCTAACAGTTTTCTGTCAGCAAGAACAATGCTTATAACTACATCTTAATCTGGTAACACCTGAAAATGATACCATGAAAACAGGACTAAAATTTAGTGTCTACAAACAATTTTATTTTAGTGTAATCTAAATTTAAAAGAAAAACAACAAACAAACAAAAAAACCAAACAAACCAAACCAAAAAACATACCATTTAGAAAATACCAAGAAAAATTTATGTACAAGAGTTGATGCTATTGCATTTGGATAAAGCTGGCAAGTTCTTGCAACTAGCATAGCCCAGGAAACACCGCCAAGGAAGCCTAGTATATTGGAATAGATGTTGTGGCCTGTGGATTGAAAAGGAAACAGACAAAAGAAGAAAGGTATCAGTAACAGCAAGAGTTAAAAGAAACTTTACAATTTTTTTGAATAAAACTGCTTACGTTTTGCCCATAGTTTGATAGCTCTCAGTGTTAACCTGAAGTTGTCAATGTTTGGTACAAGATGCAGAATTTCATCGGTTACCCGGCAACCTGCCAAAAGAAAGAATCCATTATACTTGCTGCCTCCAAAGTTTTTTGCTTGCTTACCCTTCCTCACCTTCAAAGCTATCAAACCTTAGATCAACATGTTAGAAACGCATTTGGTATTTTGATCATCACTTTTACTTTGAATTAGATTTTTTTTCCCCTTACTGTTCATTAGCAGCACTCTAGACAATTCATGCACACATAGTTACGGTTTTGAACTGCAACTTGATTTTCTGTTACTAATGAACTGCACAAGCTTTTTAACAAGTTTTAAATACAGGATTGCATCCAGCATACCATAGAATATGCAGAAAAATTAAAAAAACATGAGTCCTTCATGGATCCACAGAAAACCTGAAGTCATAGGTCAAAGCTTTGTTTGAATTTATGAGAACAGGCTAAAAAGTATAGCTTTTAAACATACAAGTATTATTACTTTGATGGGATATTTTCAGGCTTAAGAGTAACATTATATATGACAATATTAACAGCTTGATTTTTTTTTTTATTCAGGAATAATTAGTTGTTCAGTGTTACTAAACAGAGAGAACTGGCTGCAAGAAAATAGTGTTATCTAATACTTGGAATTCCTTTCGAAGGAAAGAAGCAGCATGAATTCTAGAGACAGCACAAATATGAATCTCACAGAACAGTCCAAGTTGCTGCAGTAATCTCAAATAATTTTCAGCTCATAACAGAAATCAGTGCTATCTAACATGCTCCTCTTTCCCACCAAATTGCATCCAGGCCAAAGCTCCTGCCATCCTGGACATAAAACATGTTTTAAGCTGCAGTATTATAGAAAGTTGAGCATTACACAAGCTGGTAAGCTACAAAAGACCTGTCCTCAAACTCACAGTATTGTGATATCCCAAATTTATCACTGAAGCAATTTGATGTTGTTTATGCGCATTTAAAACACATAGGAATGATAAAACCCAAGAAAAACAAAAAAACCTACATAGAAAGAAAAAAAAAAAAAAAAAATAATGAAAAAACCAACCCTTACATATCTTTATTTATAGGAATATTGATCTAAACCAGAGTCTTCCAAATCCCACTAATGTCTACACAGCACCACTTACTACTCAAATTAAAGAAAAAAATTTTATAAAGATCTTAGGTCAATAAGAAACAACCCTTCTTTCCAAAGTTAAATAAAACTGGCTATGACTTAATTTCCAGATATGGAGTTGCCACATTTTCAGACAAGTCCACAAGTGAATTACCGTATCAAACAACCTAGGATACTTATTAAAAGATCAGATGAGAAATTTATATGCAAAACTGTATATATACATACCATTAAGACTTCGTATGCATCTAATGTCTAAATTTTTAAGTAGGCTATCGTCTCGTAGGTCTAAGTCCTCAGGAATAGTTTGCAGTGCTAATCTTGCAAACAAAATATCAATCTTGGTAAGAAAAAAAAAAAAAGAGAGATAACACATTAGAAAACTGTTCTTCTGTAGAATTAATTCTTTAACCTATTTTTATCAGGTAGTACTACTTCCAATGTAAAACAAGTCCAAAATTAACTTCAGATTAAAGCCCGTATCTCTAGAAGGTCTAGGACCTCTGAAGATTCAAAGTTCCTTGAAAGTAAAAGCATTTTTCAAATAAGTAAATTAATAGCCTGACCTATGTCTTTTTGCGTAAGTAATTTTTCTACAGGAAGAACAGATTAAAAAAGAAGTAAGAAGTTTCTTGTTTATTTTAAGCAAGAACATAAAATGCGTACATAAAAACTAGTATTGGCAGAAACTTCTGAAGTTTAACTGACAGGATCACCACAGAACTAAACTTCTTTCCCTCAGTTCTAAGGTTTCCTTCACAGACAGAATAACTTCAGACACCTTCTGTCTGGATCAGGAAAAGGAAAATTAAATTAAAATGTTCCAATGTTGACATTCTGGGCATAAACACAACCATCAGAAATTGTGACCCAACAACACCTGTATTATAAAAAGAGTGCTTGTGAGTTAGCATTCAAGGCTACAGAACTCTCATTTGCTGTCAGCAAGCTGGGATAAGTCTCAGTCATAACCCTAATCAGAATCCAGCATAAATCACTATTTTGAAACAAGATACTACTACTCCTATAGCAGACAATCTTTTTTATAAGCCTATTTTGAATTTTAGCTTGTATTTTGAATTGCATTCTTAAAACAAGGAGAGACAACACTGACTTAAATGCGACAAAGAAAAAATAAAAAAAAAAAAAAGAAAACAAAACCGAACATACCACCAATACCGCCAAACCCTCCTGGGCAAAAAAAAAATAAATCAAACCAACCAACCAAAAATGCTATACAGAGGATACCTATGGAAAATTTCAGTATTTATAATTAATACCTAAGCTATGAAAACAGAAAACAGGTTCTCCAGAAAAATGTTCCCAATACCCAGCTGTATACGGAAAGTAATAAAATTGCTGACACAGATGAGTCATTGGCTACATTATTGCACAGTATCACATTTCTCTGCACATCTCTCTCAGCTGGAGAAAATGCATCTCTTTGCCTAAGCATCAACTGACACACCAGTGAAAGTGCAAATAAGTAAAGCTGGATAGATGAGGGCAGAGGATGTGGTTCATCTTCCCGAGACTCAAAAATTGCCAGTACCCTAACTAATGACCATTATAAATGCAAGGCAGAACCTTAACTAAAATTGACAAGAGAATTGCCCAGTCTTGTATACAGTATTACAGCTCTTTAAGTCACGTCATGTCAGACAATTAACATGGGAATTCTCTCCCCGCTGTAAAGTATCCTTCTTGTACAACCCCTAGTTGCTGCTTGACATAACCCAGCTACAAGAATGATGAACTGCGTGTATGAACAGTTTATACGTTTTTGTCTTGTCACCAAGATAACAGGTAACTGCATACCAAGCTGAGAAAGATGAACAGAGTATATTTTGAAAGCAGTACTCTTGTATTCTCAGCAACTTCACCCCAAAATAGTAAAAATCAAGTTAAACAAGTTGATCACTCCAAGACAGCTGATCTACCAGGCTACAGACACCAAAACAACTGTTTTGGTCACATGTTTACAGACATTTGAAGAGATCAGGACTAAGGGGATACCCTGTCTGCCTTCAGCAGCACATTTTTGAAACAGATGAAAAAAATCACACTTGCTATACTAAAGACACTGGAACAAATCTGAATTTAAGGTTCTTACAGTTAATTACTAGCAGCCAAAAAATTACTGAAGCAACATTACTAATATAATTTCTATTAAGTCTTAATAATGCCAATACTCGTATTCTGCAGATCAGTAAACTCATTAGTACTAGCAAGTAGCAGTGCCTAAAAGAACAGGGAGATATCCTATACAAAGATGTAAGTACATCAAGACTTGTTTTAGTCTTAAAGCCCCACTTGAAGTTACACAATTGAGGACTATTGTCATGAACATAGGAGAGTCATTTTAGCAGCACTCATTAATGAATACTACATGAATTACAGATATCTTGAAAACTTTATTTTAACCATACTCTACCAAAACAAAATAAAAGATCTTTACCTCTATTCCATCAAAACAAAGTTTAATAACTGGGACAAAAGCTTCTTCAACAGCCTGGAGGAGAAAAAGTTGTATTTTATTTTCAGAACAGAGAGCACTTACAAGCAGGTCTAAACAACCACACTGACATGCTAATTATACAGATGCTTTTTTGTTTTCAGGTTTATTTTTGTCAGTAATGTCTCCTCCACTACTGAGGACTTATGCAGTAAGCCCTGATCTACTACATCCTACAGCTGTCTAGATGTTAATTATAATCCAAACTCGTATCAACCAACTCTGACGATGTTACCTGAAGGTCCAACTCTCTTCTCACTACATGTGGGACATGACCAGATGTTTTACTCCTCACATAATCTCTAAGGCCAACCTGGGAGAATTCTTACTCCAAGAGGCCTCTCCCTTCTATGGTTTCTCCAGTCAGTATCTTATGAGAAGTGACAAGGAGACAACTGTGTACCTACATAGTCTAACATCACCTAAACCAGTTGCAAGTCACTGGCCTCCAGAGCCTGAGCATCTTTTATAAATACAGTCATTAATAAGGTACTTTGACAAACTGTATCTCTGATGAAACAACGGAACTTGATGCCTACTCTGCCACAACCTTCCTGAACTGAGCATCCAAACTAAATGCAGATCTTCAGAGCATCGCTTTCATAAAAGCAAAGAGCACTGCATACTTCCTAATAAGTAATTTAGGAACTGCAGGGACTTAATGTGCTTTGAAGAGTTAACAAGAGAAGGAGACAACACTACCCTATGCACCTAACGTCAGTTAAGGTTACCTTGATGTTACTGGATCTCAGGATGGATCCTAACCAAAATATAATATTCACAAATCTCTCAGAGTCATTCACTAGAGCAATCATTAAGAAAGCCTAGGTTATGTAAAGATGTACAAACTTTCTTCAGTCTAGCTTGAATGATTTAAAGCGTTATGACACCCTCACCTAAAAAGTTATTTGTATCACTGCAGGACTACACTGAAGAGTGTACACTGATCCACCTTGCTGCTAAATCAACTTCAGCTTAAGTCACAGTTTACAGCAAAGTTAATCGGAAATCTGCAAATCAGAATTCTCTTAATTATAGGATGCGGATTTCGGATTATTAGAAGTGTTCAGGTAATAAAGCATTCAAAACAATTGTTTCAATAATAGTATTACCACCAGATGTTTGTATTGCCCTGGTAGTACACGATGCAAAGGGTGGAAGAATACTGCAGAGACAGTTTCATTTATTCTATGGGAGCACAAGTAAACCAAAGTTTCAGACTTGCCAGCAACTCCCTTCACTTAAAAAAAAACAAAAACAAAAACAAAAACAAAACAAAACAAACAAAAAAAAACCCTGCAGCAGAGAAAAATAAATTTCCTCAAACCAACATTAAGATTAAAGTTCCTACCAGTTGACCTAGGGAAGCTGGTCATTTATGTATAATAGAAATGAAATACTGTATACCAGTATGTCTTATATTCCTACAAGGGAAATCATCTTACCATCCTGAAAGACTTACAAAACATCTAATAATTGGACACACTAAAAATGTAACTTCCGATTTCAAATGCACAGCTGACAGACAATATAGAATGTTTAATTAATATGAACCACTGTCATTGTCTATATAAAGCATGAAATTATAAAAACATCAGCATAACGGGATACTTCAAAACTTCTATCAGACACTTTTGGTCCTGATCCTTTCCAAGCTAACATATCTGCATTTCTCTGCAGCTAGAGGGCAAGCAGAAATTTTGCTATTCTAGCACACATCCTAGGACATCATTCTGCCATGCAGATTTTTTAAAATTACTCTATTAAGTGGAAACAGAAAAACCAGAAGAATCTCTATTTCAATTATGGTGATAGGCTTTGCTGCAGGTTAACTACAAATCCACTGCAAGCCTTTAACAGTAAAGTTCTGTTTAGTTATTTAACGCATCATCGTTTCCGCTAGCTGTATCGGACACTTCACATACCCTCAGATCTTTTACTTCTTCTTGTTGTTTCAGTTTTTCATAGAACGATGTGAAAAAGTCACTTCTTTCAACATGTCTTGGTGCAACACAGAGGGCATCAATATCAGCACCTGAAATTGTTTATTAGCACAAGTTATTCACACTTCACATGTGTGTAGCTCCAGCATTAGCCAGACTTTTTTCTTTTTAAAATCAGGAAAAAATAATTTATTTTCCTGTGGAACAGCTTTTCTTCAGGAATACTAGGTCCAAATCACATACAAAAGTTCACAGCCATGGAGCATACTGAATACATACATACATTCTTCTTGCAGTTGTGGAAGATTTGTAGTAATGTTTAAAGAGGAAACCATGAGACTCCAAGTATACTACTTGATTTTTAAATACTTTATAACTTTTTTATCTCTTTCCCAACCCATCACAAAAGCATAATATAGAAACCTATTTTGTTTATAAGAAAAAGTAAAAACGGCTGACAAATTTAAAAATCTAACACCACCTCAAAATACAGGTTTTTTTTATTTAAGGGTGGTGGCATTGACAGCTATGTCATTAGCTCAAACACACTGAGTTTTTATAATAAATGTTACCTTTTGTATGAACCCCTAATCTATAGGATCCAAACGTAAAAATTTTTCCTCCAACATTTTCTATTACAGATTGCGGAAGATTCTAAATGGAGCAAACAAAATTGGTTATTTTACCTTAACAAGTCTTAACAAACAAACAACAATTTATTTTCAAACAAAATGAAAAATATTCCACAAAATTATGTTGTTTTAAGGTATAGTTACTACTGAATTAATAATCTTTGTATTTACAGAAAAGATGGAAGTTATGTTTAACACTTGGGAACTATCTGCAACATTTCAACTATATTACACATTACTGCCTCAAACTTGGCAACTGTTCAGCAGTCCTACATTTCAAGTGCAACAGTTTTAAAATATTAAGGACTTTGAACACGTTTTGCTTAACACACATACTTTTTAAGACTGACTTAGAAATTTATGATTAATTGCAACTTAAAAGAAAAAAATATTACCATTTTCAATATCAGTGTTTATTAAATTACTTGCAGAGACACCCATACTACAATCTCTATATAAAAGTTTGTGTTTGGGAGAGGTACTTATTTTATGTTAAAATTGTTCAGGTCCATCTACTAAAGTTCCCAAATTTGCATCTTCAAAAAAACTCTTGAACCCACAGTACTGTGGGCAAAGACAGTTATCCCTTCATAACAGGATGCAATGTTACAATCTGAAGCCCTACATTAATGGTTACACAACAAAAGATAAAAAAAAAAAAAACAACAAAACTATTTTGCAATGTATATTTAAGTAGTTTCCTGTCTTACACCAGTTAAGATACTCTCATTATTTCATTTTCAAGGATTGTCCCACCCATAATCTTGTTCATATATAAATTTCCATTTCATAAGCGTACAGAAGAAATACAATCCTAAATATATTTAAAGCATAATAGCTTAAAAAATTAGGGGTTTACCACTAAAAGCGTCACCTTCACCTTTACAATTTTTGCAAGTCTATAATCATTCAAAAAAAGGCATGTGTAGGGATATGGAGGACTACAACCTGGCAAAACCGCCATCATTATTGTTAGAGTCTCTAAAAATAACATTACAGGACTAACACTAAAGGCTGCAGATCATAAAGCTGCAAGTCCATTTTATTATATAGCACTGCTTCACAAAGCCAAACAATCTAAGCATGTAATTAACATAATTTATACATTCATGTTCTGACAAAAAGTTAAGCTGCACTTCTACCCAGAGAGATGAGGGAACAACTGAAAATTATTATTACAACTACAACATTATTTTCCAGCATTTATCAGTTTCTTTCTTCGACAACATTCTACTTTGAAAGTGAACACTGCCTGGCAACAAAAGCAGCTACATACAGGTCTTACTTATTTTTCCATTTTTATTAAACTAGATGCCCAAATCTAAGATTCATCTCATTTAGAGTGGGAACATATTTTGGAATTATCTTCCTACAGCAGTCTTAGTACGAGCCATTCCATGTAAATACATCCATACCTTGCTTTCACTGATTTCCCGTATCCATTCCTTTACCAGGTTATTTAATTTTCCCAAAATTAGAATCCTGTTGATAAAACAGCAGAATCACAGGTCATGAACTTAGACAAAACTATGTCTCAAAAAAAATTTTTTGAGACCCTGATAATCATTACCCACAGTCATTCAACTACAGGAACACCACAGAACTGATTACAGATATTGCTTTATATATTACACACACATACTCTCTCAAAGTCAGTCTTACAACATTCCCACTATTTTTTCCCCATTAAAGATCTTCAAATGATTTAAACTCAGAAAAAATGCAGGCATGCAAGGCCTACACACATTTTACATATGTTTTGCTCGCTTCCAAAATAAAACCTCATAAAACCTGCATAAAACACATGCACCTAAAAACAGTAAGAAGCAGTACTGAGAGAAAGAACACTCCAGAAAGTTTAATAAGGAATAGAAGTAGAAAAGTCACTACCACAAAACTATTATGAAGGGGAAAAAAAAAAAAAGGCAAATCAGCCTCCAAAATTTAAAGGTAATTTTAATTCATTTATCTTAGATAAGGAAAAAATTAAGCTTAATATTCTACTAGGCTTTTAAGAAAGCATTTGAAAGAACATAAACATGTTTGAGTAGTTGAGGTTCAACTACATGAACCTCAAGATAAGAGAAAACCACTGCTAAAGTAAGCATTTACTCACCTGCGCTGCAATTCTTCTTCCTCTTCAAATACACCATAAGGTTTTAAGGTTTCAATTAATTTCTGGGTAAGCATGCAGTCAAACTCCTTGGGGGCAGCTAAACTGATAGGTGAGGTAATGCCATAATGCTTCTGGACTTGCTGTGTTTGTGATCCCTGGGTTGTAACGGGACTAATAAAGGCAATTAGATAAAGTTACTGACAGAAACCAAACAAAACAAAAACATTTTAAAATTACTTTTTCCTCAGAGAAGAGACACATATTAGGAAAATAGAAAGTTAAGCCTACTGTTAGTTTTTACATCACAGATCAATTTGTATTAAATCTGTGGTATCATGGACAACAATAGAATTACCTTTCTCCAACTCCAAATATTGTTTGCAGGGGTGCAAGTTACTCTGAAGCATGATTTTTTACATCAGCTGTCTTCATGCACTCAGAGCACTGACATGTATAAGAGGTTCTAACGTACTTTGAGCCCATTAGGAACATACAGTTAGCTTTAAGCTGACTTCTCTGCTGGCTAGCCTGACTGCGTGGGTAGATGAATGGTGACAGCTCAATTTATGTTGGCAATATTATATACAACATTGGCCTTGCTTCATGAGGTTGGTGTGAAAAGATTATTAGGTTTGTGTTAGTCTTTGCCTAGCTCAAGTACCAAGGATGTAAGCAATATTCTCCCCACATCACTCATGTCTCATTAACATGACAGTTGACTTCATGTAAGTATTTCACTAAATAAGTACATAAGCTTCAAGTAAAACTAACCCACCACAATGGGTTAAAACTGTGAGGACCTAGTTCACTAGTAAACAGTGAAATCAAAAGCCCTCATAGCATCCTTGCCTTGCAGTTTTCAAGCAACCCAGACAGATATGGAGGCAAACCTCAAGCACAAGGATGATACTCAAGTCAATCACCCACATTTCAACATCACAAGAGAGACCACCATGCAAAAGAACTTCTGAAGAAACACAAAAGCACTTCTGAAGAAACACAAAAGCAAAGTTACCATCATATTGTGAGAACTAGGCAAGCTTTCTGGATGAAAACTAGTCATGTAGTTTTCCATAACGGGCATATATTTGCAATGTTCACATTTTAAAACAGCTTTTTTGAGAAAAATTTGAGCTCTATGGATAGTAGTTGTAAGGGTTTCAAAAGTAAACTTGGTCCTGCGTAAACATACAAGTGTCTGGATTCAGTTATTACTGCATGCTACACCCATACGGTTAAAAATTTTCGCACTGATAGTAGCAACAACAGGTAGCCATAAAAAAAAAAATCTTAAACATTCAGTATTGTAGAATAAATTATATATTTTAACATTTAAGATAGCCACATTTTAAGAACAGCTAGTCTTGTTCATTATATACTTCACAGGTTTAAAAATAAGAATACACTACTTAGACCTGTATTTTAAAAGCTCTAAAGGTTACTTTCAGTATTAAATGTTTTACATTGATATATAGGTAACTTTTCCTCTAAATAATAAATATTACTCCTCCCTTGATTTTGCAAATGACAAATCATGGTAGTAAAGCATACTAAAAAGCTGCTTGTCTGGAACCAACCTGTTATTTGAATTAATCAGCCTTCCAGAGATCAAACAAAAACATTATGATCTCTCATCAAAACGCACATCTCAGGAAACATAGGTATCACATCAACACCTATTTAAAAGTCTTACAAACAATTAAAGCAAGTATTACATGAAAGTTAAGGCAATGCTTGTGTAGAACTGTCACATCTGCATTATTTCTTACTTTATAAGATTTTGCCCCCTCAAAGACAGTGTTTTGTTTAATAGCAAATGCATAACTAATATTTTTAATTCAGTGTGCACTAACAGTTTTCCTGATCATTTATTCATTCCACTAGAGCAAAAGCTTTACAATCAATATGATCTCCCTCAAACTTTCATAAAGTCTAAAGAAAAGAGCATTCCCCACATCAAAAAGTCAAGCTTATGTGAAAGTCCCCTTCTTTGCAAGCTTAACATTCCCCTGTACACTGCTGTTTTATCAGTCCTTCATATTTATACGTTATATGCTATTTCTATCTTATGAAACAAGAAAATTTTCAAGGTAGCCATGTGAAAAAACTACAGTACAATTTCACTTTCACTTCCATAATCTGCTGTTATTATCTTCTCACGATTTCTCTCTTTATTTCCATGAGGACTAAGTACTGAAAAAGAACAGCATCTTAAAATCGGCACGAATCAACAGAACTTAATCCTCCACAAGCTAAACCCATTTTAAAATTATTCTAAGCACTATAATTTGTTTGAAATCAAGAATTTAGACCCCATAAAGTTTCCCAAAAAAGCAGGTTCTCCACATTTGTCCCTTTGCTTGCAAGCAAAAAAAGGGAAAAGGACTAAAAAACTGTACCAGGAAAAAAAAAAAAAAAAAAAAATCAACCCCCAAGTAATCATGTCTGGGAACATTATTTGGTATTGCTTCCTCTGTTAAAGGGTTTTAATCACCTAGGAAAGAATTTGGTAACAGCTGAACAAATCATATAGACGTTAGGACTTGTGTGAATGAGACATTTTTTAAAACCGTCCAGGTGAATTATACAAAACAGCAACTCAAATTAAGTCCAAAGGAAGCCACTAAAACATTTTCTGTTTTTCAAAGAAAAAAAGTAATAGAATGTCAACACAAATAGTAACTACAGCCACTTAGTTGCTACGAAATAAGAAGACAGGAGGAAAAAAAAAAGTCTCATACATAAACATCCCTTGAGTAGTATGAATATTTTTACTTACACCACAATGTAATTAAATTTTAACTACAATTTCTCCTCTTTTTATCAGCTGTTAACTTGGAAAAAAATAGATTTGCTCTTTAAGATTCTGCATTTTTACAGGTCTTCAAAGCAATAATACAAAGCAATCAATAGTTCAGTTGCGTAAAAATTTCCTGATGGCCGGATATGATTTTCACGCATCTGCAACTAGAAACTGTATCCACTTCAACAGCTATTAGACATCATCGGAAGGGCCGGCAAAACACACGTTGGCAGACATTGCTGCTAAGTATCAAAAAAGAAAATATTCAATGTAACTCACACCCAGATTCTGCGAAGCAGACTCCGGAAGTTAGCAACAGCTGACAGAGCCCTCCCCTCCTGCCTCCCCTAACCGGCTTGTGAATCCATGCTTCACCAATCTGAGAACTACCAACTTAAAAATAATCCTTTGCCTTGCCTCAAAATGACAACATGTAAAACCCAACCAAACATTAAATCGCTTCCCTAATCTAGTTTACAGCATAATCCTGGTGGTGCAATGAGCAGGTCTGTCTTCGCAGAACATCACACTGACAACAATTTAAACCATGTTTTATCTCCAACTCCTAAACAGCCATCAGAGCACGGTTACAGGGCACAAAATAAACTTTGAAATTGTTCACTAAAACGTCAGCTTTAAGCAACCAATTAAATCAATTGCCTAATAATACATTTTTGGGAATTGTTTCACAAAAACAGTTGCAGTTTTTACACTTACTGCTCTTACATTTATATATTTTATAATAAGAAAAAAACAAGGTGTCCAACAGCACAGGACCTTCCCACACAAATGCTTCACCTGTGTTTGAAGGTTGAGAAGTTAACATTTTCACTGGGATAGTACCTAACAATTCACAGCATAGCTGCTCCTAATAGATTTATCATGCCAGAAGATACAAAAAAAACTTACAATGAAGATACAATGAAACAATGAATACAGTGATCACCCCCCCCATACTCACTGTCCTTGGAAATACTGCGCAGATGAGGCTCCTAATGACATGACCTAGTGGTGGACTTGGCAGTCCTTGGGGAATGGCTGGACTTGATCTTAAAGGTGCTTCCCAGCCTAGTTGTTTCTATGATTTTAACACATTAATATTGAAGTATTATTAGTACTAAATTGAAGCTCAGTTGTTTACACCTGCTTAAGTTCAGGCTCTTCTAAGGTAGCACATCAAAAAGAGATCAGGCCACTGGTTTTATAAAATGACAGAAAAAAAATTGTATTTGGCAAAAAGAGTTTGCATCCTTAAATTAGTTCATCAAACTAACTAGAGCTAGGTAACTCATACTCATTCATTTAAGTGACAGCAAGTCATGAAAGTTACTATAAAGAAAACAAGTAAAGTCAGATCCTCTGCCCACCCTTTAACTTCCACAAAACCAAGAAACTTTAAATAAAGCATTTGGTAGCTGCTTTTTAAATGAAGAGCAAGTTATCACTTAGAAAGAAACTTTAACTGCTCATTTTTCCAACTTTAATGTTGTATTTACATGTTACATTTTAGCCAGAAAATGCTAACGATCAACACTCACACTTATCTTTCACTTTTTCCTAAAGTCACAAAGATGACACCCTCCTTCAGTATCTTTCCTCTTGGAAAGACACATGAGCATTCTAGTTTCTACCTGCGATGTGTCATGATACATCACTTTTGGAATCCCTTAAACTAATAAACTTATTCAAACAGAAAGGACAGGTAATTATAAATGCTAACCTCCTACCTGAGAGGATTAGGGAAGTTAAGGCCTTAGGAGGAGGGGGTGGAAGCGGAAAGCAGCCAGAAGTCAAAACCTTGCTGGTATGTCAAATCTGCTAGTCATTGAAGTTAAGCATTGCCAAAAATCAAAGAGATTTAAACACAACAGAAAATCCCACCCAGCTACTCAATCTTGACAATAGCAGAGGCAGATTTTACAAACCTTGTCAATGTCGGACATAACTCAAAGCATGTGTAGGGATTGCTTTAAAAGAGACAAACCTTTTAGCATCACAAAGAAACTTAAGATGCAGTTTGGGGCTTTTTTTGTTTGTTTCCAGTCAACTATATACATACATGAAAAAATTGTTCCCTCTCTGCTGTAAATAAGAGCTACCTGCTAATAGCACAAACATCAAATATAAATTGCAGAAAATGATGTAGTTAAACTTAACATGCTATTGTTGTAGTTCTGGTTAAGAGCATATGCTGAGTTTAGACCATCTGCAAATTGGGCAACAGCTACAGTCATTTAGTTCTACTGTTACCGTCCAATATTTCATATTCAAGTATGAATTGATCTCATGTCAGATAAACCTACATGCATTTTTTCCCCTGTATAAAAACACGAACACACACACACACACACACACACACACACACACACACACAAAGTTCTAGTCTGTTCTAAACTGACAGCAGTACAGCCAAATGACCTTTTTTAATCCAGAACCCAAAGTTTTGGCAGGCAGTATATTCTTATATTGTTATCAATAACTTAAAAAGAATTAAAAAGAATAGACCCTGGTAATAGAGCCACTGCTAAAACCACTTCACAGCACAGTGTGGAAGCAGAAGGAAAGAAAAACAAAAAATAAACCCAAACAAAACACAAACACAACACCTAAAGCTTCTAAGAGGCTTTACAGTTTCCAAAGTGTACAGCTTTAAACTCCTTCAAATGGAAATGACTACACATTACTCAAAGGTAGAGAGGGAAAGATTGAGTTAAACGTAACACTTTCCAATCCATGTTTTAAGATCCGGTTACACACTGAACACATCCACATAAACTGAAAAAGAGCAAATACAGGTACATAACTAAGAGCTACATAAAATTTAAGTACTGTACTGTTGTTTTCTTTTACAACACTGAAACCTTTGTCTGGCTCAGAAGACACAAGAATCCCATCACAAACTTCTTTTTCAGGTATACTTTGTATTTTATCCTCTCCCTTCCCCCACTTAAAACCCCATCTTTCTAAGCACTTTTTCCTCTTTCCTCCCAGTATTCTACCTCAGTTCTACTGGTAATACTTATATTGTGTTATTTAAGCATTTATGCTTCTTATCACAAACAAAATACAGTTGGAATCAGCACTACATCATCTAAACATCACACTCCTGAAATTAAGTATGCTTCATAAATAAAACCCAAGATAAACAGAAATCTTAAAAACAGATATCATAATATTTAACAAACTGTAACAGTTTGAATCCCACATAACTTTTAAACTCATCTCTAACCCACCCTGAAATAAATCTTAACCACCCAAGATCTAACTCATCTAAATGCATGCCAAGTGCAAGCAAAAACCCCTCCCAGCTTTCAGCCATCAAGCCTTTGCTACAAGTCATACAAACCCTTTCATATGTCACTATCCTCAGCTGAGGATTAAGTTTGCCCAGGCAGACATGCACAGCAAGGCCAGCACTGGTGAGGCAAGAAAAACCATGAACTGTTAAATGTCTTAGAACAGTGTCAACAACCCACAAAACCTTAACTTTAAACTTCAGTCAGGATCTTCAGCTCATTCAGTCTTGCCTCCAGATACCAAAACAAAGTGCACAGCTTCAGGAATCTCAGTGACTACCCTCTCCTCTATTTGCCTCTACTCATCACCTCAGTAAAATTCAGTCTTTCTTATTTACTAATGTAAGACACACCCAAGTCAGATTCCTAAATACTGGTCATCACATCATCTGGTCAGTTGAAGCTAAATTCACAAAACTCAAGCTCCACTGAGTCAGATTTCAGAGGATGTGTTTTGAGGGGTTTTGTTTGTTTGTTGTTCTAAAGACTCCTCCAGCAGGACTACTTCAAGCCAGAAACTTTAATCTGAAATTGACAACAATATCACTCCACACAAAACTTCAGATATCTAGGCCAGAAATCTCAATGAAGTCTGTGCGAATTTGTTACTGGGGAACCTACATTTTAGCTGGCTAAGATAATCCATCTGTCCTTCCTGAAAGTTTTAGTCTCCAGCAAAAAAACTACTAGATACTGTATTTACACCATCAAGTAAGTTTTCAACTCTCAGTATGAGATTTGAACATGGGTATTGGAGAAAGGATAGGCAATGTACCTACGGAAGGAGAGACACACCTGGTAGAAGAACAAATATTCATACACATTTTGCCAATTTTTGACTCAGGCCTGAATTCTCACAGACTGAGTTGTCTGGCTCTTCATTTATACAGAACAGTGAAGGCAGCATCTCCAAACACATACCCATCCACAAGATTCTTACTAAACAGTTTCAGAAGTTTCTCAAGTTTAAAGAAAATGGATTTCTACTGAATTCTACAGGCAGCACTTGGACCAAAAATGAGGTTTATTATTACTAGGGAGAATAATAAAAAAAACCTCCAGAGGTAGCAATTTAAGAAATTCATTAAGCCTGAATCAAAAGATAGAAGTATCAAAGGAAGCGCTAGGAATCCCATAACGCATTTCACTGCAAAAGATTAACTTGTCTCAGCAGTGAAATCTGCTCAGCCCAAAATAACTGCGTTTCCAAGTTCTGTGGGCTACCTCCATGTTAAAAGGTATAAATGCAGTCTTCTTGGAGTTACATTAGAAGACTGGGAACTACTGCAAACCCACATATACTTGCTATCCAGCTCCTCTGTACCATGTCTAACAAATGACTTCTCGTATCAATTTTTGTATTTCTTCTTGATTAATAAAGCTATCTCTTCAAGGAAATTCTTCTTCTGAAGGTGGTCCTGTGCTTTGCAAAGTTGGAAATAATTCCCTCCATAACAGCCTATAAAAACCTGAGGGCTCTCTGTTCAGAAACACATGATTTATGCATTCCCAAGCCATTTTAAATATAGCATTGTACTTTTGGCATCCAAGTTAACAGTCGCTAATTAAAAGTCAAGAAAACAATAACATCGCATATGTCTAAAGCAATTATCAATGAAAGAAAATACCCAGAGACTTACTTCAGAAGTGAGAACAGGCTTGACTGTCTATAATAAAGACTGAAAAAACTAATTACATTCCAGCACTCTAATACAAAAGTTACCAATACCAACAATTGCTAAGTTTATGACACTTTTGAGTGTTTGGATATATGACTCAATGCACTTTTCAATTTCTGGTTAATAATATAAAAATCAGTAAAGACTTTTGCAATGATTTCAGCAGACTTGGAAGTTCAGCAAAGAAGCTCTAAGTGCAATAGTATTGGTAGGTTAATCAGGAACAGATTCATGGTGCAATTTCCCTACTGAGAGGGTCAGAAAGGCCAAGGCTGCAGCAATTCACAAAAACATGGCTGCTGCTTCACTGAGTTAGTAGCCTTTCTGTGCAAAGCCCGGCCCTAACTGAAACTTAGTGAGCTTCATTTCTCCCTACCATCTCATGTTTCAGATAACGCATAGGAACATTCTGTACCAAACAGTTCACTAAAATGTACCTATCTTTATAACAGGGGAAATATTCACCTTTGTTGCTAATCAGTTTTGGGAACAACTGAAAGTTTGAGAGTCTTCCCTTATGCAGCTGCTATCCCTTCACACAAGAGATTTTGTGAGAATGATAACAAAAAGTCACATAAGTTCCTAATATAAATTTACATTGGGGTTTTTTTAAACATTAAAAGGCTTTTGCAAATGCTGGCTAGCGGCATCAGCAAAACCCAAGTTTGCTTCCCAACTACAGAAGTGTCTTGTACATAAAATTTGCTTGGTTCTACAGTTTTGCACCATACTGCTAAGAGAAATAAGCACATGTACACACAGTGCATTATCAACAACACTGTACACCTCTTGAGAACTTTGAACTAGCATTTTTAAAGCAGAGTGATGACAATCTCTGTAGGGGAGATCAGCTCCGACTAGGCCTGTCAACTGTAAACACCTCCCTAAAAAAACCCAAAGTTTAAAGGATTTCCTGAAAGGTCAGGACAAAAACATGTATTTTGTTTGTCATCTTGAAAGTCCTGGAGTGACACAGATGTTCTACTCAAACAGACTGTCATCCAAACACATAAAAATATCAGCTGGAAAGAATTAAGCAAAAAAGAGACATTCTAAGCCTGCCCCTCCCCCCCCCTTTTTTTTTTCTTTAAACAGAGGTATCACTGCATAAGCTCCAGAATAAACATTACCAGCACTGCAACTTATCAGCATTACAATGCTCATTTTGAAGCCTTGACGGAATGACACAGAGTCAATCATTCCAAACATATAAATGACAGAACTAATGCAGAATTTAAGAAAGCTTTGCTTTTCTTCACTCAAATGTCCAGCTCTAGGGAGGTTGCCAAGTAATGCTTACACTGAAAAAGCAACATATTAGTGCAAACTATTTATGCAATATTATTTAAGTTTCTACCTGAAGTATCATAAACACCTACATTAAGAAAAATGACCGAGTCATTCCAAATTTGTAAAAATTTGAAATCACTACTATTACAACTCACAGAAGGAACCCAAACTTTAAGATGATGTTATTAAGCATTCAGAATTTATGCAGTCACAACAAAGTAAACTAAGAATGAAAGCAGGCAGAGTAAATACCCTCCCATTTTCCTGAGGCCAAAAAGCCCAGCCAATTTCAAAGCTAGTTTCTGGTAATTTTTCACTGCCATAATGAACACGTGCAAAACTTATCTATAAAGACATTGTAGCTTCATTATACAAGCATCAGAAGCTACTTGGCACAACCATTTTCTTTTCTGCATGCACCCACTGTGTTTTTCCTGCCATAAACTTTCTCATTTAAGTTCCCCTCATGTTATCTAACCCACGACTAACTTACCAATATTTTAGACAAAACAAAACAAGCACAACAGGCAAGCATGGCTCTTCTTCACGTAAAGTGAAGAATTCACATTTAAAACAATAGTAAATAAACCCCAGTAATAACAACGAAATAATAATGAATAATCCCAAATAACCGTAGCAAAACAAAAGTAATCTGAAATACTTTACATTTCTCCTTCAATGGAAGAAAACAAACAAAAATATAATGCAACACACAAACAAAACCCTACAACAAAAAACCCCCGACCCTAGCATACAAACATGCCTTATTCTTGAAACCCACTTGACTACCTACCCATCGTTGGTCCCCTCTAATTATACAGTATGATAACATACCAACATTATGGCCTACGGAACTGAGGATCAGGAAGTTCTGTCGCTCAACCCGGGACCGTTAAAACGCCGGTGAGGAGGAAAAAAAAAAAAAAAAAAGCCCGGGCGGGAGGGTGGAGCGCGGTGTGGAAAGAGGCAGGAGGGAGGGTGAAGGAAACTGGCGAAGAAACTGGGATGAAATGAAATTCTGTCCCACTTCGTTACTCATGACTGCCAGCAGGGTTATGGTCTGAAGCTCAAGGCCTACTTTTTCAGCGAGAAAGTCCCCGCTTCCCGAAACGGCTGGGCGAGGGGGTGTTGAGGTGCTGCCGTCCACTATGGCTACCGCCGGCCGGGGGCGCTGCCCCCACGACCGGCACCGAGGTCCCCGCGGCAGCCTCGCACCGGAGCCACCGAGGACCGAGCCGGTTGCAAGGACAACGAGCTCAGCTCTGGTCGCCTGTTCAAACCGACGCCTGTGTCTCCCCTGCCCCCGGAACGAAGCAAAACTGCTCGCGTGGTCACCGGGGAAGAGGCTTTGTCAGGACTCCGGAGAGAATAAAGCCCCATCTTTCGCAACCGGGGAGAGAAAATGATAAATATGCGGCACTTCGTATAACCTGACTCAACAGCGGTCCGAAGGGCTCTACGGCAGCCATCCGCCCCTTGGCTACTCGGCCCCTCATGCCTGACGCTATAAGATCGCGAAGGAGCGGACGACGGCAACAACGTAAAAGCCACATCAGCATCTCCTTCGTGACTCATAACGATAGCGGGGCACACGACAATAAAGCCCGCAGGTCCTGGCGGGCTGGGTGGAAAGCAGCAGATTCACAACCCCGCACACTGCGGCACCGGAAGAGACTAGGACCGGAGAGGGACTAGCGAGAGGGGGAAGGGCAAGAGCCAGCAGAAAGGGCCCGAGCAGGCAGGAAGCACGGGACGCTACGAGGAAAGCACTGAGTAAAGGCCGTTAAACCACAGGCCTTTAAGACACTCCAAGAGCTTTCTAACTTACAACGGCATCGTCTCTCCGGCCCCTCCTCCTCCTCCTCCTCCGTCGCCGCCACCACCACCACCGCGTCGTCCCCTTCTCCCTCCTCTTCTTCTTCGTTCTCCCCCACCACTGCCGCCTCCGGACCCGTCACTCGTCCCGCTGAGAAACGGGAATCGTGACCATGATACGCGCCGGGGTCAGGCCTCGAGGAGAGAAAGCCGTTCGCTAGGCCCAACCGCCGCCGCTTCACTTTCCTCTTCCCCTCCGGCCTTCTAACATGGCGCTCAGACGCTACCACAAGAGCATCCTAGGCCAGGGGGAGCCTGAGGCAGCGGCACGGCCACCCCCGCATATCTCACACACTAGCTTGCCCGCGCATGCTCAGGCAGCCGCGCTACCGAAGGGCATCCTGGGAGTTGTAGTTCCGGTGAAGGGTGAGCCTCAGTTTGAAAACAAAGCGCCAACGGCCGCAGGGCGGCGCGTGCGTGGTGGGGTGGTATTTGGGTCCTGCGTTGCTGCGTTCGCGTCGGGTGAGGCCGGAGGTAGCCCAGCTGGGGAGAGGGGGGATGTGGCTCGGAGCCGCCGCGCCGCGGGGCGGTGTTCGGTGCGAGTGTTGGTGTGCTTCGGCACCGAGAGGCCGAGCAACGGCAGGAGTGGACTGTAATCGCCTCGGGAACTGGGAAGGCGAGACCGCCCGCGCGTTGCACCTACAACTTGGGCTTAGGATCGTCCCGCTTGGTGTATGCGGGGACCCGCTGGGGAGCTTGGCGGCCGGCGCTGCCCTCCGCTGGGGAAGAGCCCCAGGGAAGGCGCGGCAGAGCCCTTAATCGGCTCGCTTCGGCCGAGCGCAACCCCCTGAAGTCTGCGCTCCGTGTCCCTGGAAAACGAAGAGTTTTGGTTCAAAGCGGGAGCTGTGCGCGTCTCTCGTTACCTGCATCGGGCTTACTTTGGGCTTCATGCCCCACACAAAACAAGGAGATCCTTCTCTAGTTTTTTCTTTTTTTTGGTTTTTGTTTTTTTTTTTTTTTTAGCTATTCTAAGGTTGCGTGAATGTCAGAAAGTATTAAAAAAAAAAAAACAAACACCGCTCTTCACGGATTATCTCAAAACTTTATTCTTAGAAAAGTAAATGTATTACTGCGACTCTACACAAGCAAACCCAAAACTTCGGTGGTTTTTTTTAGTGTTCTGTTTTCATCTTTACTCTGAAAAATAGGATACCCAAACTAAATTTCTTCAAAGTTATCGATTAGTTAATTCTTGACTGCCTCATGTGATAAACGGTAATTGAACTGGCAGCCTAAAAGAAATTCGGATCCCAAAGAAATCTATCTCTTTAGAGCTAGAGATGATGGTTCTGAGCTCTGTTCCTGGCTATTGTCACTGACCTGTCTGTGTGACTCTGAAAACAAATGAAAAAAAGACTGTTTCTCTGTAAAAATATTAATATTTTGAATAAGAATGTTGGGCATTAATACATCTAAAATGCTAATGCTTTAAGTAATACATGAGTTGAAAATGTTTCTGTATTGTCATTCTTTCAGTTTTTCCTCTTCCCTCTCCCCCTCCCCCCAAACAGTCCTTGCTTTCTATTTTGACAAAATCCTGTATTTGTTTTGCACCCAATATGCTGCCAGTTTCAGTTGTGTCTGCAGAGATATTGACAGTTTCTGTGAGAGGGATGTGAAGTCAACAAAAAATGGAATGCCAACCACATGCTGGAAAGTCTAGGTTCTCCAAGACTATAAAAAACATGTATCAAATACTGACTGACAAGCAAATTTAAATGAGAACTACACCCATTTTTGATACCAAAGAAAACCCCAGGGTTTATAACCTACCTGTGCTTGGAAACTGTTTACTGCAGTGCATGAATTTTTGCCTCTTGGTAGTTGGGAGGGGAAATAGGAAAGCTTGTTGTTTCTATTCATTACCATTTTCAGTGAAAATGCCTTTTTCCCCTTTTTTCTAAGAAAAGGTTTTCTCAGTCTAGCTGCCTGCATTCACTATGGATCAGGGTAATATATTGCTTAAATAGAATGTGTAACTGAAAAAATCAAAGAAGAAAATTTTTGAAAGAACAGATTATTACGGTTCTCAGTTTAAAATAGACATGAAAAGCAGAAGTGTAAATCTATTAATACGTGCAGTAAATGGTGCTTTTACAGAGTGAATATTAAAAGCCTAATACAACTTAGTAATGAAGTATGAGAAATAAAAATGGAGATTACATAATAAACCTAAACAAAAGTAATTTCAGAAATTAAGTATTTTTATATAAAATGCATTGCAAATGTCCTCTTTTCTATTTGAAAATTTCTACATCTGACAGGAGTGAACGTTCATCTCATTAAATATCAGGACTGTTCTTGAAGAGATATTCTGCCTAGAAACAGAAGAGTTTCAAAGTTATTTTCAAGTCTCCAATTTTAAAATTCATGCAACGTAACAAAAATATAGTGGATAACATCTATCTACGCAACACTACAAAAAGTATTAAATGGCTCTAAAATGTAATTTCTGGCAGACATATGAAAGAAACCTCACACCCCACAAATAGCATCCACCTCCTTGTTCCCCTTGGTAGCAGTTGCTCCATCTCTATTGCGAGCAAGATAAGGAAGTGAGCCCTTTATGACAGTATTTGTCACTCCATGGAAAATCCAAGAGAGTACCCAAGGGCCTGATTTCTGGACACAGGAAAATAGATGATACTTGATCTTGAAAAGTTACGCATTTGGAAAGGAACATCTCATGCTCCTATAGCTACAGGTAGTTGGCACTCATCAGTAAGCAAAACCGTTAAAAGACAACTGAACATTCCTTATTTCCTGAAGTGGCAAACAGCATTTCATTTTAAGCTTTTGCTTGGTTAATAAAACATTTCCTTTCATCAAAACAGTGAGAGCTTGTTAATAACTTTCTTAGGATGTGCAGGAAGAACAGCGGTACGGCAGTAACTTTGCAACATCTAAATTCTTGTCTGGATGCAGTTCTGACCCACCCTGCTTTCTGGAGAGTGGGTCAGTGAACTAGGTAACTTCTTGAGGTACTTGGCAACTGGAATCATTCAGTAGATGTCTTATAGGATTTACTCATTAAGTTATCTCTGTATTGTAAAGGGAACTACCAAAGGGCTTTAATTTATTATTACAATAATGTGTTGTGCTGTGCCTAGAGGGCTGTATCCTTTCTAGAGGGTGGATAGAGAGTGATATCCTGCTTTCTGGTCTCTATCTCACAGCAGAACTGGCAGAGTCCCTAGGAGGTGCAGAGTACACATTCCAAAGAGATTCTGGTAAGGGTACTTGTCCTATCACTGTTTAGCAAAGCTGGATTGTGTCCTTACTTGATACACAGTATCAACTTATCCCATAAAGTAATAGTTGCTGTTCTTTCAATTTTCACAATAATTACTGCTCACCAGCCCTGCAGATCCAAACCCTTAATTAATTTTTATCATGACTGTGGGGAAAAAGATTTTCAGTCCTTATGTTAACAGAGATTCTTTGTGTCTCTGAATATTCAAATATATTTAAGAAATATGATGTAATCTCCTTACCAGAAAATCAACTGGATCATCTGGCCTGATCCTACAGCATTCATTTATCCCTTGCATAAGCACTGGCATGACATTCCTCATTAAATAGTTTCGTAGTGGAACAGACTGAGCCTCCAATAACTCTTGTTCTTGCCTTTTCACTTCCTCCAGATGTTTATTCTTCAAATAGTGAACAAAATAATAAAGAATAAGGTTTATAACATCTTAAAAACAGCACTTGACTAAATAATAATAGTGGTATAGAGATTAAAATAGCGCTAGAGGCTGTGATAGAACATTAAAATGCACTACTTGGCAGAAAAAACTATGAACTGTTTATTAAATTTAGAGCACATGGCACACTGAGGACAACGAATTAAGCAAAATGAAAACTGAAATAATCTCCTTAGTAAAATTATTTTACTTTTCTCTATAACACTTAAAATGAGCTTTATTCTGAAGTCTCCCTGTGGTCCTGTTTCTATAAGGTATTTGGCAAAATGGTTGGAATACATTACACTAATACAAATGCAGAGCATTTATTTAGGGTTCCTTGAACTGAAGGGGGAGGAGAATATTTTTACTCAGAAGAGAGCCCTGACTAAATACCTGTAAGTTTTGCTGGTTTGTTTGCTTGTTTTGGGTTTGGTTTCTTTGCTCTGTTTTGCATTTATTTCATTTATGTCAGTTTTTCAGGGGGGGAGGGGGGAAGAGGGAGTTAAATAGACCAAAATCACAGCGAATTACATCTGTTCACATCAGCTAAATTTATTCCTAAATTCAGGTTAAGTCAAATACAATGACTACACTCAAAAAGCAGGAGAGGTGGGGCAATGAAACTGCTGGGAGTTTTTCTTTCTTCCATTTAATAGCACTTGATAACATGCACACTCGCAGTAGTTGTGTCCAGATTACTCAAAACCATTTTTATTGTCCACTCTTTTTATTCGTCAGTAGCTTGAGTCATCTATACATACAGCAAGCAGATGATACTTTGAAGTTTGCTTTTCTGTATTCAAGGCATAACACAAAAGCAATGTTCAGTTAAAACTGATATACCAATATCTGGAAAAGATATTTACCTTAGTCACTCAATCCAGGAGTGCTACTGAATAAATCCTGCAAGTGGTCTTTGGCCACTACTCAGAGACAGCAGTTAATCTACAGTCTATCACAGGGCAAATGAATAGTTGCTTAGATTTCCTGAGCACCAGCCTATTTAAAAGGATAAACCTAAGCACACATTTAAATACCTACTTTAGCTTTGAATAAACATCTAACATCTTTTGAAAGTTAGATGGCTTTGGATTGAATATATCTAAAAATGTGTTAACTGCCCTTACTACTATTTTAGACAAATTCACAAGAGAGTACAAAATGCTTTTAGTGTTGAATGAACTGTAAATAAGTGTGGAGGTAACAAAGAAAACTTATTTACAAGCCAATCAGAGCAAAGTAAATGCTTCTTTAAAAGTGAGAAATTTCAGGTCATTATTTCCCCAGAGGTGTGCATGGGCATTCAAATATAAGGAAAAGATTTCCCTGTGGAATGATCAGTTGGTTTTTAGTAGCTCTAAAAGATGACAACAGGAGAATTGCCTTTCTGGTGAAACAATCTGATTTTGGGTGTGAACAAAAACAGTCTTAGAGTATGTATTTTACATTATTTACCTAAAATGTCCTTAGGTGTGACAAAGTAAATAAGGACACAGCATCATGTGAAAATCCTGTGAGGTCAAGTAGCTTAAATACCAAGTATTTAGTAAAGTATCAGCAAACAAAAAGCATTCTTCAGACTGTAACAGGTAGTCCTCGCTGAACTGAGGACTCAGCTCTCAAAGGTGTTTCTGTCCCAGGATGAGAAACATTTCTGCATTGCAGACTGGAATACTGATCATTGTTGAGTTAAAAATCTAGTTTGGAAGGCAGGATAATTAAGACTTGGGCAGCTGCTTAGAAGTAAAGTGAGCAGATGCAGTCCTAGAAGACTGGTTATGGAAAATCACTATTGATTACAGTAGATATTTTTAAATGGTAAAATAAAAGAGCTACAGCCCAGCAGCAAGGTATTGTTAGCCAGGGAATGAAGAACTCAAGTACACGAAGCAGATAAGCAGGCACTTCTTTATTGCAATGCTGGGTGCTAGGTGGAATTTCCACAAAGCAAGCACACCTCATGCTGATTTCGTTGTTACATTTATACACAAAAATTACAAGGTAGTACACTCCCAGTTTGGTTAGTGATTTGCATATCATTATAATATTTGCTGTGCCGTTCCCTTCTGTTACTATGCTTGCACAGAGGAAGGGTCTTCCCCTGGGCAAGGGTCTTCTTGATCTGTGGGTGTGGTTTTTAGTATTATAATGAAGGCAGTTCACTTCAGAACACTGAAGAATGGTGTTGACTGAAGAATGTTGTTGACTGAAGAATAGGGTGGTTTGAAGAATGGGTTGATTGAAGATTAGGGTTGTAAATAAGAAACCTCAAGAATGTTAGGCTTTGTTAGCAAGTATAGAGAAAAGGAAATTACTAAAATAAGCTGTGCCAGAACTGCCTGGTGGTTACTGATATGACTGATATGACAACAATCCTAAAACAAAGTGATGAAGAAATAACCACCAGGGGTCCGAAAGCCCACTACCACATTTTTGTGTGCATATGGGAGGCATTCTCTAAAAGTATGATGTAATGTATGTAATCTAATGAATAAGTATGTTTAATGACAATGTAATCACAGCCTAGTTGATGCTTGGTAAAGACATGCTTGGAGGAGTGATCCCCCATGTTTCCTGACACTGCAATAAAGAATACCTGCTTGTCAACTTAAAACTTTTTTGGTGAGTTCCTGGAGATTTTTCCAAATCAACACTTTAAAATTAAGTTTTGTTGCCAAGTTGGCCGGCTAGATTTCTACCTTGCCAGGTTGTCAAATAACTCATTCTATATACAATAGACCCTAGGTGGTCTGGTTATGGTCTACAGAGTAAGGACTAAGGCTAACATGATCTAGAGAATAGGGACTTCAAGCAACAAAGCATCAGATTCCAAGCAGCGCAGCAACCCATACATCATTGGTTAATAAATGCTAACATAATGTTAACATAAAGCCTAACTTCTTAAATCAAGATGTTCTTATAGCTGTTTCACAAACAAGCACAAAATACAGAAAGATTCAGTAAAACTTAAGATAATCTGCCACATTTTCATAAAAGTATTTTAAAGACATGCTGATACCAACTTGCCAAAAAAATGCTATGCTTGTAATCAAAAAGAGACTATATTCTTTAGACTGACCCTCAAAATGCACTGTGAAGAGAATCTTAACCCAGATCTAAAGTATGAAATTAGGAACTAGAGAATTTATGTCACACTTTCCAAGTGTATTTACATAACAAATTGTTGGTGTGTCCCAAATCTGGGTTCTTTCACCAGGTGTGCAAGAAGCCAATAAAGACACAGGGTCAAGGTATTTATTTTGTGTCTGCAGAGATGGGTGCTAGGTGGTAATTCCACAAAGGTAGCACACCAATGCTTCTCAAATCATAGTTAAGTATACACCTAATATTGACATAGTCAATCCTCTAATACATATGTATTATTATTCTATGATTGGCTAAAACTTGCCTAACAAGTAGGTTAATACACACGCTCAATACAACTTTTAAGATTTCCACTTCCTTAACCTTTTGAGCAGGATAATCTTCTGGGGTAGGTGGTCTATGAGTCAATGGTTGTGATCTCTTCCTGTCAGAATTACCTTTCTCCCAGTTTCATCTGGTTTTGGCAACTCTAAACAGTACTTCACAGACTGTTGCCCAAACAAACCATTGTTCACTTCTGTGGTCACCATCTGAGGCAGAGATAGATTGCTACCAATTGTTAGAATGCGAACAAGTCCATCAAGCAGTTTAGCTAACTTAATGTTAACCTTTAAGTTCTGACATCACCAGAAGCAATCTAATACTCATAAATAATAATGGTTTCCCCCAAAATATGTATTAACCTACCCACTCTTCCCAGTTTGCCATCCTTTCAGCCCTTTCCTCAGCTTCTTTACGCTCTTGTTCAGCTTTTTCTTGAGCTTCTTTGACAAGGCATTCCTCTGCTGCTTGGCGTTCCAATTCCTCCTTTTCTTCATCTGTCAAACCATAATTGCGAGGTTCCCCGATTTCTCTGATGATCTCTTTTACAATAAACCTGTTCTCAGGGTCTTCAAGTTTGGCTACATCTTTTAAATAATACAAGAGAATTTGTCAAAGATTTCATAAGTTATCAATGGACATTAGTACGTAACTGCAAGACGTAAAAATATATAGTGTTCGTGTTGTTTAAATTTTCAGGTATAAGATGTTTTCAGTTTCTTATAAATGTCATCTGTTTGCTATACATAATTAATTTTTTAATTTAAGCTTTCTACATCTGATTTTCTTTACTAGTTTCAACTAAAATAGTTTGTCTTTTCAATATGAAGTAAAGGAGAAATAGTTTACAGTAATTTTTATAACTATTGTATTTATCAGTTGCAGCTTGAAAATGAGGGCATTCAATTATCAGAGATGTTTCTGTCACCAGTTTTAGATCAACTTATCCAGGTGCATAAAACCACCAGCTCTTGACCTTGTCTTCCCCTCAGGTTACACAATAGGTTATTAAGATTTGGCAACAAACTCCAAAGTCTTCACTCATATGGATTTACAAATACAGAGACCTATCTCTAGCTGAGCTTTTTCTGTGTTATATCTACAAAACAAATCTGTAACTTCATGTAGGAGCACAGACCTGCTCTTCATTTTATTTCTCCTGCCTTTTAATTGCTGGAGGCTACTTGCATATTAAACTTGAAAAAAAGGAAAAAAGAAATAAAGAAAAAAACCCAAATCAACAGAAAAATGGGGGTGGTTTCATGGCTTTCTGGGCTCTGTATTGATTCAGAGAAAACTCCAGGAACAAACTTGCCAACAAAGTTTTCCAAGTTGACAAGCAGGTATTCTTTATTGCGGCGCCGGGA